>LPNX010614655.1:80143-121287 GCA_001517045.1 Pseudotsuga menziesii
CACACATATATATATATATATAGAGAGAGAGATATTATGTGGGAGAGAGAGGGGGTAGGGGGGATCACTAGAGAGAGAGTGATGTAGGGAGGGATAGTGAGGGAGGTATAAATAAGGTGGAGAGAAGTTTTGAGAGATGGGTAGTGAGGGAGGGAGACACACACACACATATAAATAGAGAGAGAGAGAGAGGTTGTGAGAGAGAGAAGGGGGAAAGACACACACACACATACACATAGAGATAGCGAGAGATGGAAATACAAAGACAAGGAGGGCCAATGAGTAAGGAATAGAGGGATTGTGAGTAAGGCACATGTGTGTCCATAGATTCCAAAAATATTATTTAAGGATCGAGTCTTGGATTTCCTCACTTGACCTTGTTGAGGCATTAATACCCATATCTAATGCTCAAAACCTCTTAAAGGCATGTCAGTATTTTCTTGGAGACCAAGAATACCTTGAGTAGGTCATCTATGGTGCTTCAAGGAATTGTTCATTAACATGGGTGCCTCAAATATTCCATTATTGCCTAAGGAACGATCATATTAATCCCCTAATCATGTCTCAGAGGTCCCATACCTGCTGGTCAAAACCATCTAATTCCACTAACATCCATATTCATAGTCCAAATATATCTATGAGATACCATGTGTGATTTTTTAAGGCATCCTTCCTATCCCTAGATGCATAGAAGCTTTAGTTAGGGACTAAGGTCATAGTTTCCTCCCCTGACCATGCCCATGGCCTTGATATGCATACCTAGTGCTCAACAAATGATGATGGAATGCATATCCTGATTAAGATTCAAATGATTCACTTTCAATGTCATGTGTGGTAGTTGGAGGCATCAGTTTTGGCCCTAAATAGTTAACAACTTCCTTTAAGGCCTAAGGACCGAGTGTTTCCCCCTACCCATGTGAAGGGGCCTAATATCTATAATTAGTGCTAAAAATGTTCTAGTGGAACTAGTATCCCCATTTCAAGGTAAATGAAATCATGGAAGGATCTATTGAGGTTGTTCAACACATCATTCTTGGATCTAGATGAATAGAATCATCTTCTAGGGGCTAAGGCCTAGGTTTCATCCCTTATTATGTCTAAGTTACCAAGACACATACATAGTACTTAGAAACCCCTAATGGTTCCTATATCATAATTCAAAACAAAACTGTCAACATGAGAGGTCATTTATTGTGATTCAAGGTGTTGTTCATGGACCTTGAGCCCTAAGAGCTAGTTTACAACCTAAAATTAAAGCTTTATGTACCAACCATGATTAACACCTTATCCTCCATATCTAATGCTAAAAAAAATCATAATCATGGCCATATCCCAACTTAAAGGTTGAGGATACTCTTAAGAGATCATGTGTGTTTGTTTGAGGTACTGTTATTGGCCCTATATGCCTATAGGATTCCTTTAGGGCCTAAGGACTAGGTTTCCTCCCTCAACCATGTCTATGGATATGTTTCTAGTGCTAAGATAATTCTAATGCATTGCATAGTCTCTCTTAGATGCAAAATATCACATACAGAGGTCTTATGTGCAGGTTCGATGCCTTGTTCATGGACCTCAAGCCTTAAAAGCTACCTTTAGGACATAATTCTTGAGTTTCCTCCCTCAAGCATGATCAAGGGACTATGACCCATACTTATTTCTTAAAACCTCCTAATGGTGTCCATATTACAACACAAAGAAAATTTATGCTCTTGGGAGGTTAGGTATGGTTGTTTGAGATGTTGTTCTTGATGATGCTAAAATATTACTGTAGATCCTAAGTCTTGATGATGCAAACTATTGTTTTTATTCATTTCCCTAGACATGCACTAAATCCATTTTTGTGGTTCTCCATAACATGTGCATGTTTTGCTTCTCTAAAACGCATGCATGTTTTTCTTCTCCAAAATGCATGCACATTTTGCTTCTCCATAACGCATGCATGTTTTTCTTCTCCATAACACGTACGCGTTTTGTAACTATAAAACACATGCATGTTTTTCCTAGCCTAACCTACGCATAATATGACATGTAAGGATTGATATTAACCAAACCAAGCATTACATAACGTGAGCAGGTTGTATTTTTATGTATCATGAGCTTGTTTCCAAAAAGTAGGATTGCATCTAAAAGGTCCCTCAACTTCTTGCACACACCCTAAAGGCCAAGCATGTTTTATAAGAAGCCATTCAACCATAGACCACCTTGTTACACTTGGGATCATTGTATAGGAATGTCGTAATAATATGTCTGACCTATTTTGTTGTTTTGTGAATTTTAGAAAATATTTTGATACAATGCCTAGAAATAACATGTGGAATAGGCTAGAGGAGATTAATGTTTTTTTTGAGTTGAGAGCTTCCGTGATAAGGTTATACAAAAATGACATTGTCAAGTTTAACAATAATGAGGGGTGGACAACATATATAAATTGTAATATTGGAGTTAAAAAAGGTTTCCCCCTCTCCCCTACCCTTTTTCGCATTTACATTGGTAAGCTAGAAAAGTGTTTAGAAGAACTAGGTTGCACTGGTACAATATTAGCTGGGGTAGTTATCATCCTCTTAATTTATGCTGATGGTATTGTTCTTATGGCATGTTGTCCTTCTGATCTCGATAAGGAATTAAGAATTCTTAAATATTTTTGTTTTAACATGGGTAGGACTATTAACACCAACAAGACAAAAATCATGATTATAAAATCTAAGAAAGACACCTATGCAAGTTTTATTTATGATAATAGAAATCTAGAGGAAGTGACTTCTTAGAAGTATCTAGGAATTGATATTCATCACAAGCTCAATTGGAACTATAACATTGAGAAAAGGATTAATGGAGGGTGGAAAGATTACTTTGGTCTTGAAAATAACTGTAAATCAATCAATCTAGTCATGTGGGATAGAAAGAAGATCCTCTTTGAAACTCTTGTCATCCATGTTATCTTGTATGGTTGCAAACTATGGGGGTGCAACATTTTTAGAGAATCTTGGAGGAAGATTGAGCAAATATAGAAGCAGTTTATAACTTATAACCTCAAAATTAAAGCAACATGCCTTATCATATTCTCCTTGTTGAATTGGGTCTTCCCCCCATTGAGAGCATGGCTATGACTAGGTACCTGATATATAAGCATAAGATAAATAACATGGGAAACAAGAGACTTCCTAAAATTGCTTTAAAATCAAGTCAAAACCAACTATGCCTCGAGCGGTGTTGGTGTAAAGATATCATGGTGATGGATCATGTCTTTTCACTGAGAGGGGGGGGGTGAATCAGTGACATGAATTTAAACACAATTTATTTTATTTTAGCAAATGTTAAAACAAATTTGGACACAGTGTTTTAATGTGGAACCCAATAAGGTAAACCACCAACACGTTTCTATTATCTGCAAAACTTTGTTTTTACAATATACAATAGTTATTTGCAAGCACCCATTTGCTGGAGATGACAATCCCCAAGTTTCTCAGCCACTACTGAAGGATGCACCCACACCCTGGTCTCTTTGTGCACCTACAAACAAGGATACACCAATACCCTGATTCTCTAACCACAACTAGAAGGAGGCTAAGACCTCCTTGTAGGCATGATCCTTCCCTAGAACCACCCTTCCAGCCTTGTATGTATTTTTATCAGACTTCCAGATCTTCTTTAAAAACTCTATCACTTGTTACTCTGTTTTGGTCTCTGTCTTATGCTTCGGCTGCATAGATTTGGATGACATAGACACTTCACTTACCATTTGATCTTATGTTTATATATCCTTCAATCATATATTCAAACCATGCTCATGCCCTTTCAACATTGTGACTCTTCAGATCTCTTCATTGATTAAACTAAACATCCTTTCAATTACACCTCTTCAAATCTCTTCTGCAGGAATCCTCTTTCCCACAACACAAGCTTCCACACTTCACTGGTCTATAGACTTCATTATCTCTCATTGTTGGGTGTGTTTTCTCCCAAAACAAAGGCTCGAGTTATCTGCTATTTGCGTCAGTGTCTTCTTTAAACCCTCTGCGGGAATCTCTTAATTACTCTACCTGCGGGCTTCATCTTCTCTAGTCGCGGGATTTCCTTTATCATGCCTACAGGTTTTCTTAAACCCCTATTGTGGGCATCACCTTCCATTTGCGGGTTTTATATTTCTCAGAATGCAGGGTTCATTACCATGCGGGCACTAGCCTTTCCAAACTTTCGTTTTCTCCTTCTGCTTTTCGAATTGACCTTTCCGCAAGCTCCTTTCTACACTGCGGAGGACAGAAATTGGAAACTCAATTTTTCCAAGATCCAAACCTTTGCACTTCCACTTTTTCGCACTGGCCTTTCCACGCTATAGAATGCAGAAGTCGAAAACTCAATTTGTTACGACTTTGAATTTTTTCTTTCCGTATTTCCGCTTTTCGGACTGGCCTTTCCACACTGTAGAATGTAGAAGTCAGAAACTCAATTTTTCATGACTTTGACTTTTTTCTATCCTACTTTTCACTTTCTAGACTGGCCTTTCCGCACTTCCACACCCGCACTTTCACTCCTGCAATGGCTTTTCCACCACGCTTTTTTGAACTGTTGATCTGCTTGTGAAACTATTCTCAGCCATCCGATCTTTGATCCTTTACAGAACTTCACCTTTTTCTCCTATCCTTTGCGGAACTGATCCTTAACCGTCAGATTTCGTGCGGGATGCTTTTTTACCGTCGATTTTAGATCGAATGCGGATCTCACTATGATTTTGCGGATCTGCATGATTTCTTTGCTTTAACACTTAGCCAATTTTAATCTCAACATGCAAACTAACATTTTTCTCTTATTTTGGCAGATTGATATTTCCCTCGTGTAAGAACCAAATGAGAATCTAATTTCATGTCTAGATAGCTAATTCATCAGGGAGCAGGATCATGTCATCTTTAGATCTTACTGACACACACACATCTTCTGGAGGACATTTGAAAATATTCTTCCAACCTTTTGTTATGACACTTAGACAAATTTCTTAGTCTGATCTAATCTTTATAAACCATTGTTTTGGCGGGTCCATACGTTTTCCTCAACTACTTCCAAGACAATTTGAAGACATGGTCAGGTAGAGAAAGCACAAGTATCCAAGACTACTATGTGCTGTGGGAATTTATTCTAACTCGTGATTTAGGGCAGTCATTCTCTTAGACCCTCTTAGACTAGTTTTGACTATTTATCCATACTTAGTCAATTTCCTCATTTTCACCAATTGCCATATTTCTCCAGAATGATGTCACATCATCTTCTCTTTCATCATAGGTAATGTCTCTTACCAATTTGCCATCAATTATGTTATTCTATGTCATCATATGTGCCATTTCATCATTCATTCTATGTCATCACTACCTTTGCCTTTCCTTTGACTTATAGTGAGTTCACCTTTTGTCTTTCCCTTGTCTTTTATTGAGTTCACTCTGCCATCATGTCCTTTGATTATCCTTTGTCATTCATGAACTAATTAGACATCAATGACAACTATAATCCATATTTCCAACATATGGATTGGTTAAACAATTGGGGCATTGATGAAAACGACATTTCGCAAAACATTGATATTGTCAAAAATATTTTACTTCTAAGTTTAAAGAGAAAATCTGATGTGAGGAAAATTTAGCGGTTAATAGAAAATTAAGATACGGTTGGGAGGTCATTAATCCTAATTTGGAAGATCAGAAGTATCTCTTAGTAGTAACTTGCCCATGAAAGAAAATTAATATATCCAATATTAGAACAAACTATCATGAACTCCATAGCGTGTTGGTCAGTTGAGAGTTTATTGGTCAATTGAATGAGTTTGTTTTTCATTGATGTAAACATGGAGTTTGAGATGTAAACATACATCAAACCCTTCCAAAGTTCTTTTATAATATTCATTTGAATATTGGCATATAGTAAAAAATATTAAATATTGGGTGTTGTTGAATATTGTCATATCTAAAATCTGTTAAATATTGGGGTTGTTAAATATTGACATATGCTAAATATTGAGAGCTATTGAATATTGGCACATATAAACTCTGTTAAATATTGGGGTTGTCAAATATTGACATATTCTATTGAATATTGGCATATCAATGCATCATCTCATATTGTTTGAGAGAACCCAGAGATGATTAGCGTTGACAACCAATTAATGTTTATTCATGATTTGGCCAAAACCAATTTGTTATATTTGTTGAAGTTTAGTTTACACAGTTTTGATCTGTTGACGATTAGTTTTATTCACAATTTGGCCAAAACGATTTCAATGTCTATTAAGAATTGGTTTATATAGTTTCAATATCTGTATCTAACTGTTTATATGTATGAAATGTTGAAGCTAAAAGAAATATGGATGTATGCACAAAAGAGGAGAGAAAAACGGATGTGCTATGTCTAGTATTAAGAAGATTTGAATCGGTATACAGAGAAAACGCTGAGCAATGAATAAATTGATGAAATGTCTTAGCAATAAAGAAAGCGTAGGGCAGTGAAGAAAACATTGAAGTCTCAGCAATGAATGCATTGTAAAATGCAAGGAAATGAAGAAAACGTTGAAGTCTCAGCAATGAATGCATTGTAAAACACAGGGAAGTGAAGAAAACGTTGAAGTCTCAGTTTTGAATGAACTGTAGAAGAGGTGGATATTTGAGTTGGATGCGTTGGTTAAAGCAACAATGGTATGCATTGAATTCCATTGATATATTAACACAGAATATGAATTAATTAAATAAAGTATTGTAAATTCCTCTTTGATAGTTAGTATTGAGTACATTTCCTGCACGTGAAGACAGAAGAAGGGTTGCTTGTTCTTTGGATTAAATACATTGTGTGTGCTCATAGAACTATAGATTGATCAAGTAAAATGAATAAAATCATTAGAGGAAATTTCAACTCAAAATGGGCCTCCTAAAATGAACTAATAAAATAATAGTTAAAATAATAAAATAATATTTATTAATTTTGGAGGAAGAAAAGAAAAAAACTAATTTTTTTGTTTGTATTTTTTACATATCTCCCTGTGTTTTAACTCAATTTCGATCGGGAGAGCTCGTTGGATGTAGAATTAAATTCCGCATCCAACGAGTACCCACTCGGAATACTTTTGATGGACCCCACTACCCCAAAAACAAGAAATACCTGAAAAAATGGAATGATGATGTCATCATTCCATTTTTCAGGTATTTCTTGTTTTTGGGGTAGCGGGGTCCGTCAAAAGTATGCCAAGTGGGTAATCGTTGGATGCGGAATTTAATTCCGCATCCAACGAGCTTTCCCGATCAAAATTTCAGTAAAAACACAGGGATATATGTCAAAAATACAAACAAAAAAAGTAGTTTTTTTATGATACTTATCCCCAAATTTATATTAAAAAAGTGTTTAAGACCTATACAGTATTTCAAATTTAAAGCAATTTCGTTAGCTAACACATGATGACATGGAATTTGAATAAAAGTTAAAAGGCCCATTTTGAGTTGGAATTTCCTCTAATGTGGTATGCAGAATTTTGAAAAGATAATGAGTTTTCTGTAGACCGAAGGAACATAGTAGTCATTTTGATCATTGAAATGAAGTGGATCTGCTGAGATAAATTAGATACTATATGCAAATAAATTGAGAGATTTCATATCATTAAATACAAGAATTGAAGGTATGAGTTTTATATACAATACTTGCTACATAAATGAAGATATTTTGAGACAGAATGACAGAGTTGTTTTGACAGAGATAAATTGGTTTTTGACAAAGTTGATGTTTGAAAGAGATAAGTTGGTTTTTTGACAAAGATGTTTTGATAGAGATGGTATTGACATAATGGTATTGACAGAAATGGTTTTGACAGAGAAGTTGTGACAGAATTGCATTTGACTAAGTTTATATTTGATACAGGTTGGGTTTGAATGGTAAAAGGTTTTCGATTGAAAAATTTGTGAAACCGATTAGTGCTCATGTTACAAGGAGGAAGGGAGGAGATAGAGAAGACTATAAGTTTTCAATACAAGTTAATGCTTGTATAAAGAAGGAGTAGAAGCTTCTTTTCAGTAGATGCTGAAGAAACATAGGTAGCTTCCTCATTTGAGTTATGGACTCAAATAAAACTGATGTATTAAGAAGTTGATGCTTTCCCTACATCTAAAGAAAGAGGTTTTTTCCCTTTATAGGTTTCTCATGAAAAATTATGTGTCTCAGTGTTTATGGATTGATTAATTGTTTTGATTTAATTTGAAAAGAAGTTAAAAAGTAAATTTTGGTAACTAACTGATTCACCCCCCCACTCTCAGTTAGTTTGTCTTTTCAACATAGCGAAACAAGGCATTGGTCTATTCCTAAAACTCCATGGGCGGAAAGGGTTTGTCATGTGTGTGAGTCTATGAGCATTGAGGATGAAAATCACTTTCTCTTAGAGTTCCTTGATTACACCCACATTAGATCTGAGTTTCATAGTATTTGCTACAATACAAACCTTTACAACCTCTTAACTTTCCAAAACTATAGTGAGCTTGAAAAGCTTCTTGGCAAGTTTTTTTGGAACAAGAACAAGATTTTAAAGTAAACCAAGTATTATCCGTTGTCGTTGTCATCGGTGGTGGTGGTGGTGGTGGTGGTGGTGGTGTTCATCATCATCATCATCATTATTCATCGTCGTCAACAAGATTTTAAAGTAAAGCAAGTATTATCTATTGTCGTCATGATTGGAATTCGTCGTTGTCATCATCATCATCCGTCATCGTCATTGTCATCGTCATCGTCGTCATCATCATCATCGTCATCGTCGTCGATGATTTGGAGAGATCAATTTTTTTCACAATTGAATATTAATTAGCATTGTTTATTTAGTTTTTCTAAAATAAATTAATCATTATGTATTTTAAAATAATCAAAAATTTAAAAATGCAAAATTTAATCTTTTGAAATTAATTTTTTTAAATTAACATAGATTAATAGCAATTTTATTTTCATTAATATCATTTTTTTTTACTAGGGGAATCGACAACTGGGGTCGGGCTATTACTCCCGTGTCACAGGGTCCAGGGATCCAATCCCACTACCACTATAAACCTAGGTGTAACCATAGTGCCCGAGCCATGGCACACGGGACAATTTGGGGGGGATTTGAACACAAGACCTTCTATTTACAAACAATTCCATTTACCACTTGCTCTGACCCCCACGGGCAATTTTATTTTCATTCATATCATTGTTTTGTGTTTTTTTATTATATTAGCCTATTATTAAAGTAGCTTTACACTTTTTAGTTTATTTTTTCTGGTTATGATATTTCTCTTTAACTTATATCAATAATGGATACATTACATTACTCACATCTCCATACCGGGTTCTAAAAAGAATATTTCGATGCAATAAATTCCCGACCAAGTTAATAAAAGTTGTTTAGGTTAATATTTGTTACATGGATGAGTTCTTATCGACATTAACAAGGTCAATATCTCAACTAACTTCAATTTGCACATGTGGATTTAGTTGGTTTCTAAGTTTTGAAGATGTAAATAATGGTAATCTTCTTCACCGTGTCTCAGGCTTTTACATGAAGTAGTGGGTTGACTTGTTGCCACGCATCAAAATGTTTATCGATTAAGATATTTACTTTTACGTTGAATGAAAACATTTAGATTTGAAATAATATAATAAGACTAGATGTGCACTTAAAACATGGATACCTTTGGAGCAATATTTTAGACCCCGTAGAGGAGACAAGGGTATGAAACTTTTGTTTGTATACTGTAGTAAAGTCGAAGTACGTCCATATACAGAGGAAAGGACATTGATTAACTATGCCATTTTAATAGTTTTGTTAGGTTCTTTGTGATTGCATTCAAGTCCATGGGAGTCACAAGGTGACAACACTATTGGAATTATTCAGGTTAACTCATCCTTAAGCTGGAGTTGTCAATTTTGATTGATGGTGCGTTTTAAGGTTTTAAGGTTGAGTAATATGGTCGACAAGAAAGTTTTATTTTCTTTTAACCCTCAAGATTAACATTAGAGTTGTCGTCTTTGATTGATGGTGGGTTTGAAGGTTCTACGGTTGAGTAATATAGTCGACAAGAAAATATTATTAGTCCCTAGCTTCAGGTTGACAAGGACTCTCTTAATCGGATTGTCGTCGTTTCTATTAATCTCCGCACGGAAACCAAGTAATTAATGAAAGTTTTATTGACATTGTGTTTTCATCCTTTATCATTCCCTTATCTCGACCAATGACAATGTATTAAGTATGAACAAATCCTTTCCATCCACCAATTAAAAAAATGGACCTCTTATTTGGCCTCTTTTCGAGGCAGACATGTTTTCGGTATCATGATATCATAAGTTTGTTATTGTTGTTTATGACTTTAATCTATGAGCTTGGTGAAAGAAAACTGAAATATGTTAATGCTATTACTTCGTTAGCATTAGTTTGACAACATTAAATGATGTCTATTTGTATAGAAACGTTTATGATGCATAAAATTGTTCACAACACTTTTGTTTTTAAACGTCTATTACTTTTGCTCAAAAAGCCACTGCTTTCTCTCTAGAAGTCGCCACCTGGAATCCTTTGCTCGTGGACATTGCTACACTTGCCACCACACTTTTTTTCATGGTCCTCTATTGTAACACACCTAAAAATCATAAATAATTTTTTTTTACATGCATTACTTTTACATTTACGTATCATATTTCTATGTTTTACTTCTGCTATTTTTAATACTTTTGTCTTGTTGGTTACGACAGGTTTTGTTGATGATTATGATGGCTAATTCCTTCCGGAACCTTCAACCATGTCTACGCAGGTGATGTGCTTTGTTTATACAGGTTTGTTCTTTATTTAATTATCTTTATACTAGGCTGAACTAGCCTAAGGCATGGGAGACTGTTCATAGCCTTGACCCCCAGCCCGCGATCTGCATTATACTCTTTAAGGCCTTGAACTTACCATAGTTTATACTATGTGTGTCAAGACCTGCCCCTAAGAGTGAGAAGCTTAGGGGTGCATCCACGGAGGTGGGTTACATTTTTTGGCAACGCGAATTCGGCAAAAACAAAAAAACGTACCTTGATTGAGCTTTTAATAAACTCTCGATCGAGGTCTTAACAACTCGATCGAGGTTTTATAAAGAACTCGATCGAGGTTCTGTTAAATGCTCGATCGATCTTTTTTTAACCCTCGGTCGATGGTTCAAAAGCTCGATCAATTTTTAAAGTAGACCTCGATCGATCATCTTTAATTGCCTATAAATAGGCAACATACCCATCATTTAATTGGATATGGATATGAACTTCCTTTGATGGGCTTTAGTCGCAGAGTAATTGGGTTATAGATGTGATTAATCACATCTATGACTCCAATCAATTACATCCATAACTCCAATTACTCTACAACTAATATCTATACATAAAATCTAGGGGAAATGATAGTAGTAATGTGTTTACTTGTTTTTTCTTCAAGGTATGTACTATTACCCTCAAGTATCATTTTTATAGTCGAAATTATGTTTTATTAAATTTTATTATTATATAATTCTATGTTTGATTTTAATTATATTTGGGTGTCCATATTCGTCTGCACACTCGAATATGTTTTTAGTTAAATTTTTGAAAAAATCGATTAAGCTGCTAGCTCGATCGAGCTTTTCTCTAACTCATTCGATCAATGGTTTTAGAGACCTTGATCAAACTCATAGCTTGATCTTGACATTGTATTTTCATATGCATCATGTAAAGTTTAATTTAATGAAGTCTTCCAAAAGATGTGTGGATACCTTGTATTTTGAATCCCCATTTGAATTCATGTCATTGAACATTTTCAATTCTTGTCAAAATGAGAATTAGTATCATGTTTAGTTTCCATACTTTTTGTTTTTTGGATCCCACAGTCACCATAACACATTTTCTTTTATTTATTTTCCTCCACTCTTAGCATTATGAAACACCAAAACAATTAGTCATGTGTTATTGATGTAAATTCTAATGTCATCCAATAATTTATTAGTAAGATTAATTGCAAATGTGTGACACAATAACAATTTTGAAAAGTAAACAATGGACATTGATATAACCCAAGGAAATGAGGTCATATTTTTTTTTCGTGCTCACATTTTCATCTCTCTAAAGGTACTAAAAATACTTTGCTCCCTTGTATATAATTTTTAATTTTAAAAACCTACAATTATGTGATATAACTCTGAATTTAACACTAATTTTTATCTTAATTGTATTGTTCTATTCCGCCCTGGGCTCTGGGCTTTAAATATATGACCCGAGGATATATATCATAGGTATCGTAACGTAGTCTTGAGAATCCAGGTCGAATGGTGTTGGAAAAATGTAATTATTCGCAGATCTGCACTTTATCTCTAGCCGACTCTGTCAGAGTCTGTACAAGCCACGATCTTGTCTGTCAGTCTGACAAGAAGGAAAAGTCCACATGTAGGCAGCGTAATTCAATCGAATTTATTTCAGAAGCTAAGTTGTTAGGTAGATAGTTATTGTAGTGTTTAATGGAAAGTAAGTCGGCAAGTAAGTCGGTCTATGCTGAAGCAATTTTCAGATTGCCTATAAATAGAAGAAGCATTTTGTAATTTAATATACAGACAGAAAAAGAACACGAACATAGGAACAAGACACAAGAGAGACATTAGATAGCATAGGAACTCCGGGTGAGAAAGAGAAGTCGAAGCTAAGCTTCTGTGCATTTGATTTAGTCGAAGAGCTGAAGCTCTGTGGATTGACGAGTTTGTAACAGACAAGTTTGTATTACTTTGTATTTCCGCATAGTTAAATATATGAAATAGTTTGTGGTCGAATTCATGATTATTTGGCCGCTCATATTTCCAGATTTACTTCTATAAATGTCTTTTACAATTACTGATAAGTAAAAGAACAAGAACCCATAAAAATCTCACTGCGTGAAAGTTCGAGGTTTTACGGCACTTTGGTCGACTTAAATCTTCCTACATATTTGGGCATATGTTTTTGTTATAAGTTATTTGGATTTGTAAAAGTGGGTAGTTTACTTCATCTTACTCACAGGTAGAATCATTTGTAATTTCTTAAGTCTTTAGACTAAGAAACATATTCTATCATCCTAGTCGCAGAGAAGTTGATCGCATCAGGCATCAACTTGATCGCAGAGAAGTTGATCGCATCAAGCATCAACTTGATCACAGATAAGTTGATCGCATCAGGCATCAACTTGATCACAGAGAAGTTGACCGCATCAAGTATCAACTTGATCGCAGATAAGTTGATCGCACATATCAACTTGATCGCAGGTATTAACTTGGTCGCGTCGCAGTAAAAACAGGTCGGAGTTAAAAAGTGAAATTATTATTTTTTTAAATATTGACTGAGCCCTAAACCCAAGTTTATTCGGCTCTGTTTTGGCTATCAAATGGATACAACTCGCCTAATTTCAACTCATCAACTAAATGGCATGCATCATTGCTCTCCTTGGTTCAATGCAAAAAGAATAATATGGCAATGATGCATGCAATTTAGTTGATGAACTGAACTTAACTGAGTTGTGTCCACTTCACCTAGATTCTCAGGACTACGATTTGATACCTACGATATAGATCCTTGGGCCAGATATTTAAAGCTCAGAGCCCAGGGCCGAATAGATCTAGACGATTAAGATAAAACTTAGTGTTTTCAAAGTCATATCACTTAATTGTAGTTTTTTAAAATTAAAAATTATATATTAAGGAACAAAGTATTTTTACTATTTAAAACCTTTCACTACATTTATGTAACTCTAATTCTGATCTTCAATTCCCGCCCCCCCATTGTTGCTCCATTCCGGCCTTGTTTTATGTTTAGAAGTAGTTTAATGAACATTAAAAAGCTTTTAACAATACATTTCTCAAACCCTTGGCCCCATGGCGGTTTGTACCAGGGACTTCTGGTTTCCAAGTAAAATGACAAAAGGTCTATTAGTAGAATAAGCTGGCAATGTCATGATTTTTTTTTGTTTAAATTTCTAAGATATTTATTATTTGCAGAGTAGGTCGAATCAAATGATGTCGAAATTCCTTATGTCCATTTTCTTAGTTGGATCCTAGAATCCCATTTCTAAAATGTCCTACATGGGCATAATCTTCTAAATAAGGTAGTCATGGTGGTGAGCATGCATATAAAACCTTGGTAGTCATGTACAAAGCTTTTTTTTCGAATATTTAACAGAACCTCGATCGAGGGTTTCTGAAAACCTCGATCAAGGGTTTAGTAAACCCTCGATCGAGGTTATGTTAAAACCTCAATTGAGGTATTTGAATACCTTGATCGAGCTAAAAATATCAATCAAGGACCAGAAAAATAGAGAACTATCCCTCTTACAGGAAAATCAATGTTTCTCTGTGTCTTCTAAGGGTGTAAATGTTGCCATTCATGGCACACAACTGAGCGGAGTTCATACCGATAGATTCATCACTGAATCCTCTATCCATTGAGGTATCATGCATGCATTTTGGCATTCATATGGGTTTTTTTTCAAATTACTTATAAAAGTTACACTTAGAAAACCTGACAACAACTTCGAAGCAGCTCAAAGAAAAATCCACAGGGTAAAAAATACACATCGAAAAATTTCTGAAAAATACACAACCCACACATCGACGCGTCATCTTCAAAAGGGTTTCTTTGGTTTTTCAAATTTTCAAAATAGTGAAAAAAATGCTGGGATGGACACACATGCATATAAAATGATGTTGAAATCAGATGTGGTCACTTTCGAAAAATAATAAATAATTGTATATTGTGAAATAAATTAACAAAAAATTATGCAGACCACAATGCGTTTTGTGTAGATCATGCTTATATATATATATACTAGCACATGAGTAAAAAATCAGGTTTTCATCGCTAAATTTGGCCAAAAAGTGTTACCCACCTTCATGGAATCACCCTTAGGGTTTGTAAGGCATATGGTTCTCCATATGGTGACCTCTTGTTATCAATAAATGGCGAGGCTTACATATTTATTGTTGGCATGATACTGCATGTTTTGGCCTTAATGCATTTCTTTATGGTCCTTGAAGTTCATGGTGTAAATGCTATATCATATGGTTTTAACATGATTTAAAGATTACAATGCATAACCCAAACTATGCTTGCAATATAGTTTTAATGTATTTTAAGTCATAGTTCTATGCTAGGATTGTAAATCTTTCAATGGCCTTGATCTAACCTACAACTAAGGTGATAGCATGAATCAGTGGTCTTTGTATTATAAAAATACTATGATTATAGTGGAAAGGGGTGTGGACCTTGGCGTAACCATGAAGGCATTACATTCCAGTCCTAACATCGTGAATGTTTAGTGCATATGTCATTACACATGTCATAAGCTTTAACATTGAGTTATTTTATATGGTTATGGTTCTACATGTAAGTCAAGGTTCCCACCATGTAATATATGATTGGGTGCTCTTATCCATGTCCCATGGTTCGATGGTATGAAATTACTTGGTTTTTAATAAGGTTCAATACATGAATTAATATGGTACTTGGTTGACTTAATGAATTGTATTTATTGCGAGTTGACAACACATGCATGCTCTAAGTTGTTATGATAATTTGATCTCTGCCCTACGATTGGATGGTGAGATCAAACGGTTTCGTAGGGTTTCAAAAAAGCTCATTTACTCTGCCTTAGTTTCATTTGATAGTATTGTTTGGTCGGAAGTCGGTCGAGGGTCGAGCTCTGCTCTATAAGAAAACTTGGTCTAGTCTACATTGTTAATGGCTTTGGCTGGTTCATCCGAGGTAATTGTTTGCAAAGGCTTCCTCAATCGCCTACCTTTCAACGTCAGAGCTTCGACGAGCTTTCCAACGTTTCTACCATGCAACCAGTCTGCTTCGACAGGTGAGTAAGGCTTGGTACTTAACTCTGCATTTTTAAAATTTGTTTACAATAGTTTTTTTTCTAGAATACTGAAAGGTTTTGGTGGTTGTAGGCTGCAGAGAGATAAGGGCACTCCGGAGAAGATGACCCCTGACCCTTGCTGCCAAAATGCCAAGGTAAGGGTTTTATCCAAGCTTTTAAAAGAAAAGCAATTCGATTTGTTTTAACTTTTCTGTCATACCACTGACTGTAATTGAAAAATGTGCAAGATGAAGGAATTGAAGAGGAAGACGACATGGTCACCTCCTCCTAGGCCTGCATTTTCAAATGCCCAGGTAACCATTCACATCCTTTAACCATAAATCCTTTTATTTAGTTTTAAGGTTTGTTCACCGCATATGGTCTGACCCTTACTTGTGTGTTGTAGGTAAAAAATATGGGAAACAAATTCGGTCATGAGTGCGGCCTCTTCTGCAAAAAGATAATTCTCTTAATGTTGGTGCTCTGTGTTTGTAAACACAACCCTTGTGTTCACCCGGCCATTGCATCAGCAATGAGTTGAGTATCTTACTGGTTTTTTATTAAATTTGTGTAGGGTTTATGGGTGCGATCTCGGATGGTCTTATTCCCATTCCAATTTGTTGTTTGTCTTAGTATTTTTTATTCCAATTTTTGTGGTAGCCATCCATTATGGTCTTACAGCCACTTCTGTACCAAATATTGGTTTTTTTAATAAAAAACACAGTGGCCCATCATTGGATCCATGCGACATTATTAATAATTTATGCTTAGGGTTTTTCTCTATTTAATGTTTGTTTAAGATCAACGAAATCCATCATTGATGGGCTTACGACCGTGAAGATAATAGTTAATGCAATTATTTTAAATCCTATTTTTGTTTGGATGACATCGTGGTGATGTCTCCCATCTATCTTATGAGTTTTAAACTCTGTGAAAATAGATGGTATCCATTTTAAATATGGTCTTACGACCATCATATCATTAGTTCAGAGTAGTTATTCGATTTATTATTTCCCATAGGGTCTGCAACCGAGAGTTATACCTGCGATTCTACTTGCATTTAGTTTATCTATGTCTATCAGCAAACTGTAATTTAATTAGTTTCTTTTAAGAGATTTTATCTTCATGATCTCTATAGTGTATTGTAAATATTGTGTATACTTGAACGAGGGTCTGCCTCTGTATAAATATGGGGTACTTGCGTTGTGGACTTACACCCCTATAATTATGTTGCTTGTCATGTTTATTGAATATGACCCTTAGTGTATGTGATATCTTAAATAAAGTTAACATCTTTATGTTTTAATACCCAGTTGTTGATGTTAGCGATATTGGTTTTGTAACTAAACTTTCGAGGCCATGAATGTAATGGTGAAACTAGCATATCAGTCAGTAAATGATTTGATTTGTTTTCTATATTATACTGCACATGTACTGTGGATGTTAATATAATATGATCCTTGATCCGTATGTTTGGTTTCACCAATACTAGAATAGTTATTCCATAGTTGTATTATTATAAAGCTTATGATTTATTTATCACAGGACTGTTAAGTAAATACCTTAAAGAGATTTGATTCCATGATCTTTGTACATGATTGAAAATTGTACCTCTATCTTCTTGTTAAGTTGATTAAGGGTTTTGTTGAGGAGTTAAATTGATTATTTCTGTGCATGTATACTTACAATAGAAGCATTGCTTTTTCATGATTAGATATGTAGATCTTATTCGATTTGAATTCTTTAATCTGAATCTTATGAGTTGTAAAGTGGTCAACATTATTTAAGTGGATTCCATTTGTATGTACTAAGTACTACAAATCTAAATTATGAACAAAGATTATAACCTAGAACTTTTATTCAGGTAGGAATTTGGATGATATCCTAACTGTATATACTTATAAGTTTTTATGGAACCTTATTGTGGTTCAAATATGATAAAAGTAGATACATTCTAGCATAATTAGAGATTTAGTCTACATCTAATTTAGTAAATACAAACTAAGGAAGAGTTTAGGAATACTCGACACACACGGGAAATAAACGGTTAAATGTAGGAATACATGAGACAAATTAGAAATAGACGATTTCAAAATTCATTATGTGCATAATTAAGTTTTCGACAAGAATAAGAATTCTAAACATTCAAGCATAGCATCATTAGGCTAACTGATACAAACTAGGTTCTACATTAATATTCTTCAGATCTAGAATTTAAAACACATTCTGCAACACTTAAGCATAGATAATGAACCTAGAACCAACGCTAGGAAAACAAAAGTGGAGAATTTGTTCCTCCCAACCAATTCCTAGAGCAGCCAAGTTACTTGCTCCAGAACCCTCAAGCCTATTCGATTAACCACAAGAGAAAAATCCTTCAATGCACCATCTCTTGCATTCATAGATTTTAATCCCCGTCCAATGCTAGCCTCCTATTGCTCATGGAAATACTAATATATAGTATTTTTCGTAGGACTTGGTCATTTATGAGCCGCCTTCTCTTTAGCACTCAACTAGGAGTTCTGACTTGATTTTTGGGGATGATTCCTCCTGCATCTTGAGTTCTCACTCAGTGGCTTCTGCCACATGTCTTTTCTTCTTATGGGTCAGCAAACACTCTTCAACATCTATATCCACTTTTGTCCCCCTTCAATATATTTTATTAAATAAAAATGTTTATTACACAATGTTTTATTCTTGACTTTTCTGTTAAAACTAATAATAATTAAAGTATTTTCTGAGAGAATTAATAATAAATTATTAATTCAGGGGTTATTACATCTATGCACTTTCCAGGACACCATTCTTCACTACCTTCTTCTGCTTACAAAGCACTTTTTCTACTTCTGTTATTGATCCCTTTAGCATTGTTGGTGCTCGAACTAAGGTGGTCTAAGGCGAGGGGTATTAAATGTAGAGGCTCTTCTCCATCTTCAAAAATATGCACAAGGCTCTTAGACACCAAGTAATTTGGATGCTTGGTCCTCTAATTTGGAGAAACTACTTGCTTATCCTGAAGTCTTGACCATCTAATTCCCGTGTCAATAGTACCTAGAAAGGTATCAATATAGATTCTAAATTAGTAGGAGCTTTATTTTTATTATTCTTATCTATCAACTACGGAGAACAATATTAAAAATAGGTATTGTAAGCAATGAATGAGTACCTTCTTTGTTAACTAGTGTTAGTGATGCCACTGTTACTAATGGGTATGTTATCCCTCTATTACCGATGATGCTACTAAAGAGGACTCTGCTTTTTAACACATAGAACATGAGGGTGATATTGTTATATGTCTATATAATTTATGCTTAATAATGTGATATAATGGATGCTTGATATTGCTTAAGAAGATTGTTTTTACCTGATCACAAATTTAGTGCTTCTGTTCCAATTTGCCAATGGTAGATAAGATCACCTTCTCCATGAGATTCTCTCCAATGCTAAGAATTAAGTCTAGTTCAACTTTTTGTGCAACAAAGAATTTGAAAATCAAAAGTCTCTATTGGATGCCATTCGAAAGGTCAATGTATGGTTGATCTCATTCATTGGATTTATGGATGCTTTGCACACATATTTTAAAAATTGTACTTGCTAAACCCCTACATTGGTACTAAGTATTTTTAGCAGTGTTTCATAGAGGACTAAGGATCAAGGAAGGAATAGGTGTTAACGCAACTCAATTGCCATGCATGTGCAAAGTTATGAAGCTCAATCTTTTTTAGTCTTCTCCATATTCCCAATGGCCACACTCACACATTTATATCCCTTCATAATCAAGAGTATTGATAATAATTTCAAATATCTATCTATCTCTCCTCTCCTGCAGGAGGCACAATTGACACAATTCTAGGCTCTTTTTTAAGTCCAAGTTGGAGACCATTTCTCTCATTTTCTTTAAAGCTCTAGCTTTGGCTCTTTTGCAGCTTAAGTTCCATATTGTGCTTATTTTTATTGTCATTATATGAATCTTAGGTCACACCATAATCAAATAGGGATAGTTATGTAGTGTTGATATATAAGCTTTGAGCATCTATAGATTTTACACGGGGTCTTCACTTAGTGAAACTATGTCATATATCCTTCATTCATGGGATATTAAAGAAAACCCCTAATTTCACTAGATATTGATAATTTCTTACAAAAATCATTTTTATTGAGCCCCCCTCCCAATACATATTTCCAATTAAAAAACCCCTATTTTTACAATATATTCCTTATTTTTACTAGAAACCCCTTTTTATACCCCCAAATACCTATAAACCCCCCATACCCTATTCCCTGCCCCCCAATACCTACAATATATCGACTTTATTTTTCACAATTAAAAACCCCCCTTTATGAATGAAGGTGATAAAATATTGCTTAACTAAGTGAGTCTCCTGTGAGATTTTATAAGGTGATTGATTACAAGAAAAAATCATCTTGCTTGGAGAGTCTAGTAATTACCCGTGGATTGTACAAATTTATCTGAACACTATTATCTACAACAAAAAAAGAGATTCAAGATAAGCGAGTCCATTTCACAGGTGATATACTTTATGAATAGAGTGGAAACCTGTGTAAAGTTTTAAGAAAACTAACATTTCGGACTACATGAAAGTGAGTCCATCCTCAGGGCACGTGATCTCAATGCTTGTGATTGGGATGAGAATGAAAGGTAGCTTTGCTATATATTAAATACATGACTTGGTAGACAAAAACAAAAGATAGGAGTGAGGTCGGCTCATTTGATAAAGCACATTATTTTTGTCTCCAAGTGGAATTAAATTGAAGTATTTATATGTTTTAACTGGTTTAGGATGCGCATCCACGTATTACTTAGCTTCCAACCATCATCTTTGTTTAGTGTGTGGCTATTTTTCACAATATCTATGGCTTCTCTTACCTTCCGTTTAAAGTAGTGTTCCTCCTTGGCTATTAGTTTTTCCTCCCCCATGCAAATGAGATGAGTGGTCTTATGAGAGTGGTCAGCCAGAGCCGACTTGGTTACCCTGCTGTGAGCAATGTCAGTGGAGTGTTCCTTAATACGTACTTGCATAGAGCGCCCTGTCTCCCCGATATAGTTCATACTATAGGAACAAGGAATTGAGTAAATCCCTTTTGTTGACCGGGGTCTAGAGGGTCTTTGGTTGAGTCAACAAAACCTTTGATAGTGTTTGCGGGAGCAAAGGCAACATGAATGTTTCTTTTTTTAAGGATTTTTGCGATTTTATCTGTTGTACCTTTGATGTAGGGAAGAGTTAATTTTGGAATTGGCACCTCATGTTTGTGATGGATTTCTTTTTCTTTATGAATAGCCTTTTTTACAAGGTCCTTATGGTATGCATTCCTCGTAAAGACTTCATTAAGGTGGTCCTATTTGTGCTCCAGGTGATCAGTGTCCAAGATTCTTATTTCCCTGGTTGCAAGAGTTTGGATGACACCAGCCTTCTGGGTCGAGTGGTGGTGTGATTCAGCGTGCAAATATATGTCTGTGTGTGTTGCCATTCTATACACCTGATTCCCAATCCTTCCATTCTCTTTTTTAGTGAGAAGTAGGTCTAAGAAGGGAAGCTTATCATCCTTCTCACCTCGATGGTGAATTTTATATATTGAGATAGGCTATTCAAGTGTGTGAGAAATTCATTGAGTGTCTTTTCCATGACTCCATTTGGCAAGAATGTCATCCACGTATCTTTTCCATTCAACCTGGATGTGAGGGAAAGAATTTAAGCCATTAGTTCAAAGTACTACATATAAATGTTTTCCACCACAGGTGATAATGGAGATCCCGTAGAGATCCCAGCAACAACATGAATATGTTCATATATTTTACCATTAAAAGAGAAGAAAGTGGATTTAAGGCAAATCTTTACTAGGTTTGCTGTCTCATTGTCCGTTATGTTTTTTATAACTTTAATGGCCTCATCCACGGGGATCTTGGTGTATAGCTAGACAATATCAAAACTGACCACAATGTCTTCATTCTTCATATCAAGGTTTTTAACCCAATCAACCAGAGCCACGAAATTTTTTATGAAGGGGGATGTATTACCAGCAAGAGGGAGGAGTTTCTTGGCTAAGACTTTTGCCAATAAATAGGTTGGTGAAATTATTGTATTAATGATAGGCCTTAACGGAATCCCTTCCTTGTGGATTTTCGGTGAACCATATATCCTCGGCATTATTGCTTTTTTGGGTCTTACCTTCTTCTTGATAGATTCATCTAAAGATGAATTATTAATTACTTTTATTACTTGGCGAAGATGAATTATTAATTACTTCTATTACTTGGCGAAGGATTTTATCGCCCGGGTCTTTGTTGATGGTTTTATAACTCCCCAGGTGTTGAGCCATTTTTTCTTGGTAGTCTTTTGAATTCAGGATCACAGTGGCATTGCCCTAACATCTGTATTCTTTCTAAGGGCCCAAAGGGCGTTAATTTCCGTTTTGCTGAAGTTGCATTTTGGAGGCTTCGATTGTCTCATTAATACCGCGCATTCCTGTCTAATTTCCTCAGCTTTATCTTCGGGTTCATTTATGATGCCACTTTCAATGTTACAGATCAGGGTTTCCAACGGGATTCGCTTGGGAGCGATGGCAAAATTCGATCCCTTTTCCAGAATCTGGCGTGAAAGAGTGTCACCACCTTGTTTGCAAGATGGAGGGGAGCCGAGTCTTTACCATACGATTGACTTCTTGGTAGCTGAGCGAGTTTCTTCTTCTTTTTGTCTGCGATTGAGTGCAGCAACCTTTCAGCTTTTAACGCAGACGTAGCTATGATGCTATAGTGTTCCATAATAAATTAAGGACCTAATAAAAATGATGACGTTTATTTGATAAGTTTTATATATGTCACATATTAAGCAATAATATTATAGGATTTTAATATTCTGGGTAGAGAAGGCTCAAATTTGATATCATTTCGTTGTTAAAGAAGAAGAAAGAACTTCAATTAGTATCACTATGATTTCCTTAATTTGAGTGTCCATCTTAGAATAAGCCAGTTAAGTAAACTTTGAATGGATTTGGTTGTTTTCTTTTCAAATCCGGCTTGATCTTAGAATATTGTTACACAAAATACGAAGTATTTCCAATCTTGTTCTCCCAGAGACTTACAATCTCATTCACTAACAAATTGTTGGCAAGAGGCATCATGTATAGAGACTTGTTCAAAGTTCTAGGATCGCCCACTCCTTTGATTATTTATGTTGCTCTTCCTAATCCACAAACACAATTGCATATTCAAAAGAATCACACTCATATTCCGTTATATATAATAACTTGTGTAATGAATCTAATTGTTAATCAAATTTTTGGCATTACCATGTCAGATAATCACAAGTTTGTACTTAGGGGCACTATAAAGCCATTCTTCCTCAGGCTTGAAATGATATTCCCTGCAAAACAGTTGCCATAGATGTATGTTCAAAGTTGAAACTTGATCAATAGGTATGAACTCTTCACGTGGAGAATAAAACAAAAAATGTCTCATCTTTTGAAATACAAGGGTCTATAATAACATGGGAACGCTTGATTAGGTCAATAACCTCAACAACATAACACTTCTTGTGACAATTATTATATACATTATTTTAAAACCATAATAAAAAATCAAATGCGTGGTTCTTGACTTCCATAAGTCCTGAGCATGTTGTTTTCTCAATTGAGAATGGAAATGTTTCACAGCCTCTTCTTAAGACTACCAGAACTGTGAGCATGTTATATCAATTTCTATGTTAAGATACAAAGTTGATATTCCATTGATATGCTGCTGACGTAACGATTGTTCCCATTTCTATCCTACTTTTAAGACTTATATCTTCACTCAAAACCATATCCAAATCCTTTAGTCGCAAAGCTAGACCTAATGAAAGTATGGAATTTCTCTTTTCTCCCAATAAACACACAATCTGTTACAACAGTCCATTGATTCACCACCTTGTAGGCAGGGACTTGCTGCATTAACAACTACTCTTGTTTTTCTTTTAGAAGCTTGACCTATTATAAGGGGCATGAAGGACATGGTAAAAAATATTTGGATTGTACTTTAGAAGTATAAAGGCGGTGGTAAATATGATTTGGTCAAAAACTTACTAGAAGTAGAAAAGAAGTATAGTCCTAGGATCCATGAAGGAGGAGGATTTAGGGATTTCATTGTAGATGGCATAGGGGCAAAGCATGGTGATCTGAAGGTCACTTCCACACGGAAAGGATGTTAATGTGTGAAATAAAAGAAGAGTAAGGTTATTTTGATTTCAGGAGAGAATGTGAAAATGAACCAAGTCTTTGAATTAACAAGCCAAGCCTTGATAAGGCATTTCTTTAGAAGGAAAGATTTAGAGAAAAAATGAGTGAATCAATGGATGAGGTTTAGAGGCCCTTGGACCTCAATTTCATTAAATTTGGATTAATTCTAGTATAATTCCCTTCAAAGATAGGCCCAAATTAACCTTTCTAAAGCCCACAATTGGGGTTCTAAAGTGCAAAATCTAGTTTCAAAAGAGGAAATATTGGATTCCAAACTTGTACTTTTGGATTTGATAATGCCACTTTTGGAAGTAGTTTTCACAATTTTGCAATATGATATTGGCACTTTTTGAGCCAGAATTTGCATTTTTGAAAGCCAATAATGGCACTTTCAAAATTCGATTTTGAAATTTGGAATCTAAAATCATTGCTTTAGGAATCTGATTTTGGACTTTTAGATTTTGAATTGGCACATTTACAATTGGTTTTGCAGTTTACAAACCCAAATTTATTATTTAATTTTCAATCAAACTTAATACTTATCGTTCATCTCTTTTGAAGTTGGTTACACATTCTCTACAAGTATTACATATTTTATTTTTTTGTTAGAAATGCACATCACTCGAGGAAAGTGCATTTCAATCATTGTCTAAGAAACCGCAACCTAGAGGAATATAAGCCATCAAAATTACCTAATGATCGCACCTAACCTGTGCCACACCAACCCTTAACATGGCTGGATGTTTTGGTGTCTCCTCCCGATTAAGTCACCCCTAAGGGTAGTGAACTTAGCTCACATTGCAAACAAAAATCACACCTTAGGAATTGACACAAGTATTACAAAATGAATCAAACACAAGTTAATAAATAAAAAATCAAAGACTTTATTAATCATAAAAACATTGTCACAAATAGAAAATATTAAGAAAAATAAATGATTGTACTATATAACAAATTTGTTTCATGTTCTTTTACACTAAATCTCGCTTCACTAAATCCATTCAAGTTTAGCAAGAAAGGACACACTCAATTTGGCAAGTATGTGTCAATTACATTGTCACAGTTATACCCTCTCGTAATTATATAGTTTTCTTCATCATTACAAATATGTATTTCTTTCTAATAGTCTACAATCACTATATTTATAGCATCATAAATACCCTTCAAGATCTCCCAAACGTTATACAAAGTTTTGAGATATACATGTGGATTCACAACACCAGCATAACCCTTTCTTGCTATGGTGTCACAATCATATAATGTTATTATAACTTTAAATTGTTCTCTTTTAAATCCAATTTTTCCAAATAAAAATGACAAAAAATAATTTATAGTTTTTGTTGCAAAAATTTCCATAAACAAATATGACCCTAGTGGAGGCATATATGCGGTTAAATGCATATGATATGACCCCAAGGAGGCCTATATATGGGGATAAATATATATGTGATGAAGTAAATGCATATGTAATAGTGGTCACCCTAATAAAGGGTCCTCATTTTCATAGGTATATATAGAGGTAAAGTAGTCATTGTTGAGGGAACATGTGAATTAGATGTATAAACGTCTTGAGATGTTTGAAGAAGGTTCTCCTATTCTTTAAGGAGTTATTGTGAACTGATACAGGAGGATCTAAAATGGTTAAATCTTTAACTCATAAATATAAAAAAATGGCATGGTTGCGAAGAGCTCGTCGAGACGATTCCAATGGTGCAAATGACAATTCAAATGGATTCCGGATGAGGGAGATAAAGCATTCTGAATTTTTGGACAAACATGCATTTCACTCATATGTTGGGAAAAAAGATCTAGACCGTAAAAATTTTATAACACATGTTTTATTTAGACTTTGGTTGTATGTTAAATAGTGGGTTTTGGAATATTATAATGAGTCCATTGTAATATTATTCCAACAAATAAAACCTATGATTATATTAACATACCATCAAACGTTGCCTACTGGTTGCAAAACATAAAGGGGGTTGCAAACACACTTTTAATGGAAGGAATATGTGTGAGTCACATGGCTCATGCCTAAGGGGTATCAACACTATTTCAACCCCCTTCATTTTCCATTGTAATCATCCATCTTTTCTTGTGGAGAGCATCCATTTTTTTTGTAGAGAGAGGCCACTCTGTTGGTGGAGAAGACATTATTTTGGTATTCCATTCTTGGAGTATTTTTCAAGGTCTTCTATGCACTTGCCATGACACCATTCTTCACCACCTTATTATGCTTACAAAGCACTTTTTCTACTTTTGTTGTTGATACCTTTAGCATTTTTGGTGCTCGAACTAAAGGGGTTTAAGGCTAGGGATATTGAACGTAGAGGCTCTTCTCCATCTTCAAAAATATGCGCAAGGATCTTAGACACCAAGTAATTTGGTTGCTTGGTCTTCTAATTTGGAGAAGCTAGTTGGCTATCCTGGAGTCTGGACCATCTAATTCCTGCGTAAATAATACCTAGAAAGTATCAATATAGATTCTAAATAAGTAGGATATTTATTTTTATTATTATTATCGAACAACTATGGAGAACAATATTAAAAGTAGGTATTGTAAGCAATGAATGAGGACCTTATTTCTCGACTAGTGTTGGTGATGACACTGCTACTATTGGGTATGTGATCCCTCTATTACCGATGATGCTACTGAAGAGGACTCTGGTTTTCAACAACATAGAACATGAGGTGATATTGTCATATGTCTATATAATATATGCTTAATAATGTTATATAATGGATGCTTGATATTGCTTAAGAATATTGTTTTTACCTTATCACAAATTTAGTGCTTCTGTTGCAATTCTCCAATGGTAAATAAGATCACCTTCTCCATGAGATTCTCTCCAATGCTGAGAATGAAGTCTAGTTCAACATTTTGTGCAACAAATAATCTGAAAATCAAAAGTCTCTATTGGGTGCCATTGGAAAGGTCAATGTCTTGTTGATCTCATTCATTGGATTTATGGATGCTCTGCACACATATTTTAAAAATTGTACCTACTAAACCCATACATTGGTACTAAGTATTCGTAGCAGTGTTTAATAGAGGACTAAGGTTCAAGGAAGGAATAGGTGTTAACACAACTCAATTGCCATGTGTGTGCAAAGTTAGGAAGCTCAATATTTTTTAGTCCTCTCCATATTCCCAATGGCCACACTCACACATTTATATCCCTTCGTACTCAACAACCTTGATATTTATTTCAAAACTTTATCTCTCTCTCCTCTTGTACTGGATGCACAACTGACGCAATTCTAGGCTATTTTTTAAGGGCAAGTTGGAGGATCACGCAATAATCAAATATGGATATTTTTGTAGTGTTGATATATAAGCTTTGATCGTCTATAGATTTTATAAGGTGATTGATTACAAAAAAAAATGTGCTTTCTTGGAGAGTCTAGTAATGCCCCCTGGATTGTAAGTCTATTGTTCTTCCATAGACTTACAATCTCATTCACTAACAAATTCTTAGCAAAAGGCCTCATGTATAGAGACTTGTTCAAAGTTCTAGGATCGTCCACTCCTTTGATTATTTATGTTGCTCTTCCTAATCCACAAACAAAACTGCATATTTAAAAGAATCATGCTCATATTCCGTTATATATAATAATTTGTGTAATGAATCTAATTGTTAATCAAATTTCTGCCATCACCATGTTAGATAATGACAAGTTTGTACTTAGGGGCACTATACGACCATTCTTCCCCAGGATTGAAATGAAAATCCCTGCAAAACAGTTGCTACAGATGTATGTTAAAAGTTGAAAATTGATCAATAGGTATGAACTCTTCACATGGAGAATAAAACAAAAAATGTCTCATCTTTCGAAATACAAGGGTCTATAATAACACAGGAACGAGTGATTAGGTCAATAACCTCAACATCATAACACTTCTTGGGACAATTAATATATACATTATTTTAAAACCATAGTAAAAAATCAAATGCATGGTTCTTGACTTCCGTAAGTCCTGAGCATGTAGTTTTCTCAATTGAGAATGGAAATGTTTCACATCCTCTTCTTAAGACTACCAGAACTGTGAGCATGTTATATCAATTTCTATGTTAAGATACAAAGTTGATATTCCATTGATATGTTGTTGAAGTAACCATTGTTCCCATTTCTATCCTACTTTTAAGACTTAGATCTTCACTCAAAACTATATCCAAATCCTTTAGTCGCAAAGCTAGACCTAATGAAAGTATGGAATTGCTCTTCTTTCCTAATAAACACACAATCTATTACAACAGTCCATTGATTTACCACCTTGTAGGCAGGGACTTGCTGCATTAACAACTACTCTTGTTTTTCTTTTAGAAGCTTGACATATTATAAGGGGCAAGAAGGACATGGTAAAAAATATTTGGATTGTACATTAGAAGTATAAAGGACATGGTAAATATGATTTGGTCAAAAACCTACTAGAAGTAGAAATGATGTATAGTCCTAGGATCCATGAAGGAGGAGGATTTAGGGATTTCATTGTAGATGGCATAGGGGAAAAGCATGGTGATATGAAGGTCACTTCCACAAGGAAACGATGTTAATGTGTGAAATAAAAGAAGAGTAAGGTTATTTTGATTTTAGGAGAGAATGTGAAAATGAACCAAGTCTTTGAATTAACAAGCCAAGCCTTGATAAGGCATTTCTTTAGAAGGAAATATTTAGAGAAAAAATGAGTGAATCAATGGATGAGGTTTAGAGGCCCTTGGACCTCAATTTCATTAAATTTGGATTAATTCTAGTATAATTCCCTTCAAAGATAAGCCCAAATTAACCTTTCTAAAGCCCACAATTGGGGTTCTAAAGTGAAAAATCTAGTTTCAAAAGAGGAAATATTGGATTCCAAACTTGTACTTTTGGATTTGATAATGCCACTTTTGGAAGCAGTTTTCACAATTTTGCAATATGATATTGGCACTTTTTGAGCCAGAATTTGCATTTTTGAAAGCCGATAATGGCACTTTCAAAATTCAATTTTGCAATTTGGAATCTAAAATCATTTCTTTAGGAATCTGATTTTGGACTTTTAGATTTTGAATTGGCACATTTGCAATTGGTTTTGCAGTTTACAAACCCCAATTTATTATTTAATTTTCAATCAAACTTAATACTTATCGTTCATCTCTTTTGAAGTTGGTTACACATTCTCTACAAGTATTACATATTTAATTTTTTGTTAGAAATGCACATCACTCAAGGAAAGTGCATTTCAATCATTGTCTAAGAAACCACAACCTAGAGGAATATAAGCCATCAAAATTACCCAAGGATCGCACCTAACATGCGCCACACCAACCCTTAACATGGCTGGATGTTTTGGTGTCTCCTCCCAATTAAGTCACCCCTAAGGGTAGTGAACTTGGCTCGCGTTGAAAACAAAAATCACACCTTAGGAATTGACACAAGTATTACAAAATGAATCAAACACAAGTTAATAAATAAAAATTCGAAGACTTTATTAATCATGAAAACATTGTCACAAATAGAAAATATTAAGAAAAATAAATGATTGTACTATATAACAAATTTGTTTCATGTTTTTTTACACTAAATCTTGCTTCACTAAATCCATTCAAGTGTAGCAAGAAAGGACACACTCAATTTGGAAAGTATGTGTCAATTACATTGTCACAATTATACCCTCTCGTAATTATATAGTTTCCTTCATCATTACAAATATGTATTTCTTTCTAATAGTCTAGAATCACTATATTTCTAGCATCATAAATACCCTTCAAGATCTCCCAAACGTTATATAAATTTTTGAGATATACATGTGGATTCACAACACCAGCATAACCCTTTCTTGGTATGGTGTCACAATCATATAATGTTATTATAACTTTAAATTGTTCTATTTCAATCCAATTTTGCCAAATAAAAATGACAAAAAATCATTTATAGTTTTTGTTGCAAAAATTTCCATAAATAAATATGACCCTAGTGGAGGCATATATGCAGTTAAATGCATATGATATGACCCCAAGGAGGCCTATATATGGGGATAAATATATACGTAATGAAGTAAATGCATATGTAATAGTGGTCACCCTAATGAAGGGTCCTCATTTTCATAGGTTTATATATAGGTAAAGTAGTCATTGTTGAGGGAACATGTGAATTAGATGTATAGACCTCTTGAGGTGTTTGAAGAAGGTTCTCCTATTCTTTAAGGAGTTATTGTGAATGGATACGAAAGGATCTAAAATGGTTAAATATTTAACTCATAAATATAAAAAAATGGCATGGTTGCGAAGATCTCGTCGAGACGATTCCAATGGTGCAAATGACAACTCAAATGGATTTCGGATGAGGGAGATAAAGCATTCTAAATTTTTGGACAAACATGCATTTCACTCATATGTTGGGAAAAAAGATCTAGACCGTAAAAATTTTATAACACATGTTTTATTTAGACTTTGGTTGTATGTTAAATAGTGGGTTTTGGAATATTATAACGACTCCATTGTAATATTATTCCAACAAATAAAACCTATGATTATAACATACCATTAAACGTTGCCTACTGGTTGCAAAACATAAAGGGAGTTGTAAACACACTTTTAATGGAAGGAATATGTGTGAGTCACATGGCTCATTTCTAAGGGGTATCAACACTATTTCAACCCCCTTCATTTTCCATTGTAATCATCCATCTTTTCTTGTGGAGAGAATCCATTTTGTTTTGTAGAGAGAGGCCACTCTCTTGGTGGAGGAGACATTATTTTGGTATTCCATTCTTGGAGTATTTTTCAAGGTCTTCTATGCACTTGCCATGACACCATTCTTCACCACCTTCTTATGCTTACAAAGCACTTTTTCTACTTTTGTTGTTGATACCTTTAGCATTTTTGGTGCTTGAACTAAAGTGGTTTGAGGCTAGGGATATTGAACGTAGAGGCTCTTCTCCATCTTCAAAAATATGCGCAAGGATCTTAGACACCAAGTAATTTGGCTGCTTGGTCTTCTAATTTGGAGAAGCTAGTTGGCTATCCTGGAGCATGGACCATCTAATTCATGCGTAAATAATACCTAGAAAGTATCAATATAGATTCTAAATTAGTAGGATATTTATTTTTAGTATTCTTATCGAACAACTATGGAGAACAATATTAAAAGTAGGTATTGTAAGCAATGAATGAGTACCTTATTTCTCAACTAATGTTGGTGATGACACTGCTCCTATTGGGTATGTGATCCCTCTATTACTAATGATGCTACTGGAGAGGACTCTGCTTTTCAACAACATAGAACATGAGGTGATATTGTCATATGTCTATATAATATATGCTTAATAATGTTATATAATGGATGCTTGATATTGCTTGAGAAGATTGTTTTTACCTGATCACAAATTTAGTGCTTTTGTTCCAATTCTCCAATGGCACATAAGATCACCTTCTCCATGAGATTCTCTCCAATGCTAAGAATTAAGTCTAGTTCAACATTTTGTGCAACAAAGAATCTGAAAATCAAAAGTCTCTATTGGATGCCATTGGAAAGGTCAATGTCTGGTTGATCTCATTCATTGGATTTATGGATGCTTTGCACACATATTTTAAAAATTGTACCTACTAAACCCATGCATTGGTACTAAGTATTCGTAGCAGTGTTTAATAGAGGACTAAGGTTCAAGGAAGGAACAGGTGTTAACACAACCCAATTGCCATGAGTGTGCAAAGTTAGGAAGCTCAATATTTTTTAGTCCTCTCCATATTCCCAATGGCCACACTCACACATTTATATCCCTTCATAATCAACAGTCTTGATAGTTATTTCAAATCTTTATCTCTCTCTCCTATCCTGCTGGATGGACAATTGACGCAATTCTAGGCTCTTTTTTAAGGGCAAGTTGGAGGGTCACACAATAATCAAATATGGATAGTTTTGTAGTGTTGATATATAAGCTAGCTGACATAAATAAAAAATATTACAAAAAATAAAAAATAAATAAATAAAAAAATAAAAAATAAAAAATATTACAAAAATTATGCTAGCCGACATAAATAAAAAATATTACAAAAATAAAATAAAAAATAAAAAAAATAAAAAAAAATGAAAAATATATGCTAGCCGACACGTTATGCTAGCCGACATAAAAAAAAATTCAAAAATTACAAAAAATTACAAAAATTACAAAAAATTATGCTAGCCGACACATTATGCTAGCCGACATAAATAAAAAATTACAAAAATTACAAAAAATTACAAAAACAAAATTACAAAAATTACAAAAAATTATGCTAGCTGACATAAACAAAAAATATTACAAAAATTAAAAAAAAATGAAAAATATAAATTACATATCGACTTAAATAAAATATGAAGAAAATTAAACTAACATAGATCCATTTTAAACCTAGATCTATCAAGTACCGAGGGATCCAAATGGTAAAAAAATGTACACCTGAAGAAATTGGATCCCTCTCGGTGCTTGATAGATCCGGGTTTAAAATGGATCTATGCTAGTTATTTACATTGCTCTTCCTAATCCACAAACACAATTGCATACTCAAAAGAATCATGCTCACATTCCGTTATATATAATAATTTGTGTACTGAATTTAATTGCTAGTCAATTTTTTGGCATTTCCATGTCAGATAATGACAAGTTTGTACTTAGGGGCACTATAAGGCCAGTCTTCCCCAGGATTGAAATGAAATTCTCTGCAAAACAATTGCTAGAACGGTATGTTCAAAGTTAAAACTTGATTAATAGGTGTGAACTCTTCACATGGAGAATTAAAAAAAAGAATCTCATGTTTTGAAATACAAAGGTCTATGAAGACATGGGAACACTTGATTAGGTCAATAACCTCCACAACATAACACTTCTTGTGACGATTAATATAACAATATTTTAAAAACTGTAAAAAAAATCAAAATGCATGGTTCTTGACTTCTATAAGTCCTAAGCATGTGGTGTTCTCAACTGAGAATTGAAATGTTTCATAGTCTCTTGTTAAGACTACGAGAACTGTGAGCATGCTATATCAATTTCTATGTTAATATACAAATTCGATATTCCATTGATATGCTGCTGACGTAACCATTGTTCCCATCTCTACACTACTTTTAAGACTTAGACCTTCACTCAAAACCATATCCAAATCATCTAGTCGCCAATTTCTCTTATCTCCCGGTAAACACAAGATTTATTACAACATTCTGTTGATTCACTACATTGTAGGAAGGGACTTGTTGCATTAGCAGCTACTCTTATTTTTCTTTTAGAAACTTGAGGTACTATAAGGGGCAAGAAGGACACGGTAAAAAATATTTGGATTGTACTTTAGAAATATAATGGAGATGGTAAATATGATTTGGTTAGAAACTTACTAGAAGTATAAAGGAAGTATAGTCCTAGGATCAATGAAGGAGGAGGCTTCATGGATTGCTTTGTAGATGGAATAGGGAAAAACATGGTGCTTTGAAGGTCACTTCCACCACGAAGGGATGTTAATGTGTGAAATAAAAGAAGATTAAGGTTAATTTGATCTTAGGAGAGGGCGTGAAAATGAACCAAGAGTTGGAATTAGCAAGCCAAGCCTCGATAAGGCATTTCTTTGGAAGGAAAGATTTAGAGAAAAATGAGTGAATGGATGAATGAGGTTTAGAGGCCCTTGGACCACAATTTCATTAAATTTGGATTAATTCTAGTATAATCCTCTTCAAAGATAGGCGCAAATTAAACTTTCTAAATCTCACAATTGGGGTTCTAAAGTGCAAAATCTAGTTTCAAAAGAGGAAATATTGGATTCCAAACTCGTAATTTTGGATTTGATAATGCCACTTTTGGAAGCAATTTTCACAATTTTGTAATATGATATTGCCACTTTTTGAGCCAAAATTTTCATTTTTGAGAGCCGATGTTGACACTTTCAAAATTTGATTTTGCAATTTGGAATCTAAAATCAGTGCTTTCGGAATCTGATTTTGCACTTTTAGATTTTGAATTGACACATTTACAATTGGTTTTGCACTTTACAAACCCCAATTTATTATTTAATTTTCAATCAAAATTAATATGTATCATTCATATCTTTTAAAGTTGGTTACACATTATCTACAAGTATTACATTTTTTTTATTTTTTTGTTAGAAATGCACGTCACTCGAGGTAAGTGCATTTCAACCATTAGGTAAGAAACCACAACCTAGGGGCATATAAGAGATCAAAATAACCCAGGGATCGCACCTATCCTAGGCCACACCAACCCTTAACAAGGATGTATTTTTTGGTGTCTCCTCCCAACTAAGTCACCCCTAAGGGTAGTGAACTTAGTTCCCGTTGCTAACAAAAATTGCACCTTAACCGAGTGACCTAGAAGGAATTAACACAAGTATTACAATATTAATCAAACACAACTTAATAAATAAAAATTCAAAGGCTTTATTAATCATAAAAACATTTTCATGGATAGAAAATATTAAGAAAAATAAACCATTGTACTATTTAACAAATTTGTTTCATGCTTTTTTAAGCTAAATCTCGCATAATTAAAACCATTCAAGTGTAGCAAGCAAGGACACAATCAATTTAGAAAGTATGTTTCATTCACATTGTCACAATTATACCCTTTCATAATTATATATTTCCTTCATCATTATAAACATGTATTTACTTGTAATAGTATACATTCACTATATTTCTAGCATCATAAACACTCTTCAAGATCTCCAAAACATTATATAAATGTTTGAGATATACATGTGGATTCACAACACCAACATCACCTTTTCTTGGTATGGTGTCACAATCATATAATGTTAGTATAACTTTAAATTGTTCTCTTTTCAATCCAATTTTTCCAAATAAAAATTACAATAACTGGTTTATATTTTTTGTTGCAAAAGTTTCCCTAAACATATATGATCCAAGTGGGGGAATATATGGGGTTAAATGCATATGATATGACCTCAATGTGGGCCATATATGGGGATAAATATATATGTAATGAAGTAAATGCATATGTAATAGTGGTCAAGGGGCATCACTTGCAAATATATATATATAGATGTAACGTAGTCATTGTTGAGGGAACATGTCAATTAGATGTATAGACTTCTTGAGGTGTTTCGAGAAGGTTCTATTATTCTTTAACAAGTTATTGTGAGCTAATCCGAGAGGATCTAAACATGTAAGATTTTCAACTCAACAAATCTTATAAATATTGGCATGGTTACAAAGATATCATCGATACAATTCCAACGGTGTGAACGACACCTCAAATGGAGTTTGGATGAGGGAGATAAAGGATTTTGAAGTTTCAGAAAAAAAATGCATTTCATTGACAGGTTGGGAAAAAAGAAGGTGCCATGTGGCACCATTGCTGTAGAAATTCAGGCCTGCAGTAGATTAATTTCACTGACAGCAATTAACAATTGATCATGCAAAATTATCAACAATGGAGACTGAATATGGAGCTGTAACACAAAATTATATTAACTGAGTGTACAATAGCCAACCCTGTAATAACATAGGCTGCTGAATATATAGAATACATGAGCAAATCGAATGCATAAGGAAGCATCCAAATCTAGCATAAAGCAGGCTTACCCAAAATAGGAAAATCCCCCATAGGTGTAAAAAGCTGATCCCAAATCTATCAAGGACCCCACGAATTAGCAAGGGCGCATGGGCAAGCTAAAGAGTGGTCAAATGGAAGCTCATACATGCTTTTGCATGGAGGAAAGAGTGGAGGATGAAAGGGGAATAAAACAGGTTCACCTCACCTAGTCTAGCTTTCCTTATGTGCTTTAAAAGCTGGAAAAGCAGTCAACAAAGCAGTAAAAGCAGAAGGGCGCCTAGGAGGCCAGGAATAAGCAGATTTGATTCCCAGGACTTTCCAAAGCGCTCCATGAGTCAATAATGGCAAGTTTGACCTCTATGGATAGGCAATTAGCTACTTGCACATGGTGGGACTCATGGACTAGGCAAATAAGAAAAAATAAATGAAATAATGTCTAAGTGGGTAAATACTATGGGTTGATTATTCTAACAATTGCAAGGGTTCCACGTGATGGACCATACAGTACAGATGATGACATGGAAACACTAGGAGGTGACAAGTAACACTCATATTTGGCATTTTTAGGTTTCCAAATGGACCAATCAGAATGTGACACATGGTGTCTGTACAAGATGGATGATAATTGAAAGTGAGTCGGCAGTGACATGGAAACAAGTGGACCAATGATGACCTGACATGTGTCTTGTTATGGTTTTTCCAAGTTGGCTTGAAATCCGAATACACCTGTTGGAGGTCATATCACATGACATGTTTTTTAATAAAATGGAGGCCATGCGGTTTCAAACTGTCGACCTCCCACACACATAAACCATGCTCCACCACTACGCCAAGAGGGGTCTATTACAATGGAGTCCCATGGTAATGTTATAACAACTCCATTGTAATATTATGCCAACAAACGAAACCTATGGCTATTCTTAGATTTTTATCATTTAATCCATATGATCTAGGATCTTATTTGAGAGAATAACATGCACAAAATTAATCACAAGAGACAAGAGACACAAAGAGTTTTCCTCGGGGAAACCATAAAGGAGAAAACCCCGCAACTTCCTCAGAGATAGATTGAGCACCAATGGCAAAAGTAAAACCCAAAAATAGAAATATGATCTCCGGCAGTTGTTCTCTCTCTCACTTGTGCAGGCTCCTCTTCTCTCACTCATGCGCTACAGTTGAGTGAGTGTGTGTTTTAAATAGAGAGACTTTCTCTCTATTTATATAGTTTTCCACTTAACAAGTACTTACCAGGGCAGACTTCACTAGGAGAGTCTAATAACCCTAGTACCCCTCAAATATGGGGACTATTGCCCCGACTTACAACGGAGGATTAACCTCTATGACTTTACATGAATTTATTATATTAATGATTCTCCTAATAGGAACATCGGGGTACAATGAATTACAATATAAGATAAACAAGTGAATACATTTTGAAGTTACAAATACATCAACAATCCCTCTTAACTAGGAATGGATTCTCTTGACACAGTTCATCAGCACAAGTCTTCGTCTCTGGATCATCATCAAAACTGGATCATCATCACTGCTCCTTCTATCTCAAGAAAATGGTGTTATCTCTCAATTCTACTCGTCGTAGGAAGTTCTACATAGCCAGCCCTTTTTCATGCTGGTTGTAGGCCTAGCCTCCATGTAGGTATTCATATTCTACAACACTTATATCAGACCATGGGAGGAACACATCCCGCAACCATGTCAGAAAGTCTCTGCACTTACATATGACTATGTGGGGAACACATCCCGCAACCATGTCAGAATGGATATGCACTTACATCTGACCATGTGGGTAACACATCTTGCAACCATGTAAGAAGGTCTCTACAATTACATTATACCATGTGGGGAACACATCCTGCAATCATGTCAGAAGGGCTCTGCACTTACATTTGACCATGTGGGGAACACATCCTGTAACCATGTCAAAAGGGCTCTGCACTTACATATGACCATGTGGGGAACACATCCTGTAACCATGTCAGAAGGGGTCTACACTTACATCTCACCATGTGGGGAACACATCCCTCAACCATGTCAAAAGGGCTCTGCACTTACATCTGACCATGTGGGGAACACATCCCGCAACTGTCAAAACCCAAAATTTTCACAAAAATTTAAAATTTCGAGATAACAAAAAATGCTTAAAACCTGTGGTCTGCTAACAGCTAACGGTTAGCAATAAAAGAAAACAGTCCAGTAATTAGTTTTACTAAATCTTAATTATATTAACTCAACAATTCATTTTTGTAACAAGAATAAAGTCTTATTGCGTATTGTTTTACTTCAGTTTACTAATGAGCCTTTTCATGTCAAGTAGGTGGAATCTAACTTTTGAATCTAGGGCTTACTTAGCGATTGTGCTAACGCAGAAGATTACTGGTTCTTATAGTTTTACAGGTATGATCAAACGAGTACGTATTAAAAATTCTTAAAGTATCCAGTAGTATATTATTTGCAATTATAAAGCTTAGTAATTAAGTTGCTAAACTTTAAACAGCTTCCGTGAGGTAAAACCATTTGGCTTCCTTCAGTTTTTCTTTTAAAAAATTCAAAAATAAATAGCGACAGTAAGATATGTTTGCGAATCTAAGAATTAGAATTTGAGTTACAAATTACTTCTACTTTAGTCTAAATAAATTGCAATGTTATAATGATTGTTTTGTCAGTATTTATACAATAATACATTATCTTATCTGTGTAACAATTGTTCCACATTTCGCTTCTGCGAGATAAATTACAGCTTGTTAACCTTTTGACAGTAAAAGTTCGATTGTGCAAACTAATATCATAATGCCTTCATACCTGAAATCGTTGTTTTCCTACACTTTAATTTCAAGTCGAACCATGAGGTTCTAATAATTTCTGGACTCAATAGAATCATTCCTATTCAATTTCTTAATTTTTCTATGATACTTCTCTTGAATTACAATACTGTATACAAACAGTTTATCTGAGATTGATGCTCTCGAAACAGGTCGACTTTTTAGTTATTTTTGTTTAACTCTATAACTACTTTAATACCCAAATGACCTGGTGAATTTTTAGTAACTTCCAAGTTGAGTCATAACCAAAATCCATCAAAGTATTGTTGCTTTGAACTATGTAACAAAATTTAATAATAGTGTTCTTACAATACGTTTTGTCCACTTCATAGTTCTGCTATCATTGAGTTATTAGCTCTTATGTGACTTATAAACATGCATACTCTATTTGTTAATAGACATTCAGTCTATATCTAGCTCAAGGTTATAAACATGTTTAGAATAGAGTTTATGATTCTCTAACTATTACATTATGCCATTTATAAAAATTATAACTTGTATTATCCTTTTATAAGAGATTAACTATACATTTTTACATAGTAGAACTATAATTATAAGCTTGAGCTCTCCCATAACATATGGTCTCTATCTAAACAAGGTCAATGTTTAGAGAAAGGATATGTTACTAACCAAATCTCATTTGTGATGTTATAATATTATAACATAAGGTTAAATAGTGGAATGAGTTTAATGCATGAACGAATTTCAGGCTTTAACTAAGGTTTAAAGGTGACAATCCTTGATAGGTCAACGTAATCATAACGTTGATATTCTATCACTAAACTAGCATATGATATGGTGCACATTATTATCGATTTGCATGGAAAATTATTGGGTTGATGATATAGTTTACTCCTCGTTCCAATGATTTAATAATTGGATATCATTTTATGCAGGAACTATAGAAGATTTATCCATTGCATGGTTTAATTTACTAACCACATGGTCGTCTCCTGAACAAGTGTGGAAAATATAAATACTACTGTAACCCTAACCCTTATCATTTCTTTCCCGCGGTTTGTGCTGGCCCTTGAGACTACTCTGCTTGGATTTCATGGCCGTCGTTGGTCCTCCTTTGCTCCAGTTGCATTTGTTCAGTGTTGCATTTGTCACCAATGTGTGGTTTTTAAAGGCTATTCTTAGTGGCTGGGGTTCTCGCGCTGCAAACCTGTCGAGATTATTGTTACCCTTGGCTTGTTATTTGTGTAATCTTCCCTTCGTCATCCTCGTGGCTCGCTGTCTGCTCCAGTTTGTCTTGCTGTCCTCATGGCTTGCTGCTGCATGAGGTTTTATCTTGTAGGCTATTGAGTCTTCATTTTTCAAATCCTATGGGTGAGAGTGCTTCGACGAGGTTGTTCATCATTTTCATTGACAGGTGAATAATAGTTTTTGCATTCATTTACTTGATGCAAGTGTATTTGCTGTTAGCGTGGTACAAATAGATATAGTATTTTACACTCCTTGCAGGTGCTCACCACTATATGCTTTCATGGTGGAGAAACTAAGCCGTCAACCAGCGAAGGCCGTGGCTCGTGGCTTAGTTTGGGTAAGCCCCATGGTCCATGTGTTGGGTTTTCACCCTACTTGCATCAGGGTGGTCAATGGAATCACCCAGGGTTTGGGGAAACCTTCCTCGACTAGCCATGAGTTATGTGGTTTATTTTTATAGGTTGTTTGTTGAAATGCCCGGTATCAAACCCTTGCTAGTCGATGGGTAGACTCGGTTCAACTGAGCAATGTATTTAGTTTGATGTTTGGATTTACAACATGTTTAAAATAATAGTTCTTGTAAATATAGTTATGTCTTCATCTTGTTTTGGTTTAACAGATGTTTTCTATTATGCTCTGTGTAAAAATTCAGGGTTTTTACCCTTCTGGAATATAAGTGAAGTTTTTGTACTCTGTTTGAATTACTCTGTAAGGGTTTATAATTAATGTTTTTAAGACTGATACTTACAGTCCTAATTTAATTCTTGCTTGTTTTTATTTAGAGTTATGAATTAGGGTTTATCCCGTGGAAACCCTCGTTTTGAAATAAATTATTCTAGTTTATAATAATTACATAGTCTGTTGTTTTGTCCTGTGAGTAATTGATAATAACTTGGTTACTTAATGGTTACATAATTAAATAAATTTGGTTTAATACTTCAATGTTTTGATATTTGTATTTGTAATAATTATAAGGGTTTTAACCCTGTCTTTCGCTTTCACAGGTACACCATGTTAGTAAAATAAAAAGACACGGTTTCTTTTTCCTGTGAAATGAATTTAGTTGGTTCTTTTAATGGTTAAGAAGAAACTATTCTTATGGTTTAACCTAGGTTACTAATGTATACAAGAATACAGATAGATTTTGCTCAGAAATATGAGCTAGGGTTTTTACCCTATTTTACTTTTATAATGATGATTTATGTACAGTTATTTTGTTAAAATCGATTACTGTCACAAGAGTTCAAAAATTATTTCAATGGCTTAAAGAATTCTAGGTTAAGGTTTGTAGAAATAAGCTCTGTTCTTCTTTTAAAAATTACTCCAGTTTGTAAAAGAATTTCTTTGATTCATAAACCATATTGTTTATATCAATAATAATATTATTTGTGTTAATACTAATATTGTTTGCAAATACTGTATTCTCTTAAGTTTTTATTTTATTTTATTTTATATATAT
>LPNX010614655.1:122000-166144 GCA_001517045.1 Pseudotsuga menziesii
CTCTTCATAATTTAATTGGGTTACCAATACTTAATTAGAGTTCAGATAGTTGCAGGTAAAATAGCTATTATTATTAAAAAATTATATAAACTAACAGAACTATATTTACTTCCTTACTTAACATAAATAATAAGAATTTAATTGACATTTTTATTTCTTCTATTTCAGTGTAAATGTAAAGTTTACAAAAGAAAATACTGTGTAAAAGAATAATCTATATACTAGAACACACTGCTATTAGTAAAATAATTTGACCCTGTTCTTTTTCTAGTATTCTTAATTACACAGTCTGGTTTTTAACAACAACCCTATTAACAGATTAATATACTTTCTGGAAGCAACTATCTACTGAAAGAAAATATTTCAATACTTTGAAACAACATAAGTACTCTATTCATTTTAGATTCCTATAATACTTCATTCATTTTATACACACTACTTGTGCTAGAGTACAATCTGGTTTACTCAAGATGGGGAAAAACACAGATAGGATTATTTTTCATTAAAGAATAGATTCAGCATTAAAACAACTAAGAGATTTCAACTTAACAGTTCACAACATAACATATAAATCATTCATTATTTGTTCATACTCAGATATAAACTTTAACACAGAAATTAAAAGATAGTAGAACCTGTTTTTAAAGCTGGATGACAACAGCGTTGGGAGGCCGTTCCTCCCTACCAACTTCTGGAGAGCGCTCAAACAACGACTTCTCAGGACCCCCGAGTTTGTTCCGGGTCTCCTTAGCTGAGACTGGGTGGAGCAAACAACAAAGTACTAGTCTAATGACTCAGTACCAACTCTGCACTCTACAGCAAGATATTTTAGCTTAAAAGCTGTACCAAATCGCTTCCTGTAGTTTACCCCTCAAACAACTTCCACAAATTCGCTTCCCAATGAATTCCTTGAAGTAAATTCACCTGAATGATTCTTATCCTAGAATGGGCAGCCTTAGCTCTCTTCAATGGGATTTTGATTAAGATTGCCTAGGTCTTTTTGGGTTTGTTGTCATTAATTGAGCCACCTGCTCTGATCCCACTTTCTTAGGGGATCATGACTCCAAATGTAGGGAGGTTGTCACTTGCAACATTGGAAGTGTTTGAGGATGTCGCCACTTGTCTTTTTTCTCTCCACCTAGTCTCCTCCACCAACTTGACCAGTAACACTCTTTTTAACAGCTCTCCCAAGCTGTTGTCTCCACTTTTATTTATTTAAAATTAAAATATTCAGAATTACATTCAATATCCTTGACTCTGCTGAGTCATCATTTACAACTTAGCATTAAATTTAACATAATGTTTTGGAATAAAATCAAAATAAGATAATATTATTTTGCAAAATTGGGGCATGTGACATACACACCCCCTTAGAACATAACATCATCCTCGATGTTATTTATTCTTCATCCTCCGAATTCCCTTGGAATAGAATTGGATATGCATCTCACATTTTACTTTCCAATTCCCAGGTGGCTTCCTCTGGACTAAGGTGCTTCCATTGCACCTTCACCTGTCCAATGGTGCGGTTCCGAAGTGTAATCTCCCTCCTCCTGAGGATACAGTCCGGTTCCACCAAAAATTATCCTTCTTGTTCCACCTGTACAACATTCCAGTTAACAACATGAGTAGCATCATGAACATATTTCTTTAAAATGAAAAATGTGAAAAACATTATGTACTCTTAAGTTAGGTGGTAATGTTAATTAATAAGCTACTTTTCCAATCCTAGACAAAATTTCAAATGGGACACAATAACGAGGTGCCAGTTTTGCACAACTCCCCAATCTTAGAGAGCTCTTTTTGGGCCTTACCTTGATGAACACATGTTCACCTACCTGAAACTCCTTTGGAGTTCTTTTTAAGTCTTCTTGACTTTTCTGTCGATCCTGTGCCACTTTCAGATTTCCCTGCACTTGTTTCATAATTTTCTCCATTTCTTTTAATAGTTCTGGACCTAATACTAATCTATCTACTAGATTAATCCAAGAGATAGGAGTATTACATTTCTGTCCATATAAAATTTCAAACGGACTAAATCTGGATGATGTCTGATAATTATTATTATAAGCAAATTCTACCAGATGTAAATAGTCCTCCCATTTACCCGGCTGGTCTTTCACATACATTCTTAATAAATCTTCCAGTACCTGGTTTATCCTTTCAGTTTGTCCATTTGTTTGAGGATGGAAAGAAGTACTGAAATTTAATGTAGTGTTTAACCCTTTAAACAAGGACTTCCAAAAGTTTCCTGTAAACTTAGGATCTCTATCTGAGATTATGACTTTTGGTACTCCATGTAATCAGAAAATCTGTTTTAGAAAAATATCAGCTATGTTTGCAGCTTTGTAAGTAGTTTTAACAGGTATAAAGTGAGCTGCTTTGCTTAACTTATCAACTATTACCATGATAGAATCATTCTGATTTTGATTTTTAGGCAATCCAATAATAAAATCTAAACTAATTATCTTCCATTTCCAGCTAGGGATGGGTAATGGCTGTAGCAAACCAGCTGGGTGTTGGTGTTCAGTTTTTACCTATTGACATTCTAAACACCTTGCAATATATTCATCTACTTCAGTTTTCATATTTGGCTAGAAATATTATTTTCTTAACATGGTTATAGTCTTTTCATAACCTGGATGACCCGAATATGGTGCTTTATGAATTTCATCCAGAATTAACAGCTTGACCTTAGGTACGTTAGGTACATACAATTTATCTTTATACAGTAAAAATTCTTTTTCATTTAAACTGTAATCTTTTATTAAGTTTTCTGTTTGATTTTCTTTAACTTTAGCTTGCAAATTCTGGTAAATTTTATCTTGTTTTATTCCTTCTTTAAGCTGTTCATCTAAGTCTGAAACATAGGTGCGGATTGTTGTTGCAAAATTCAGCCTTGTGTTCCTACTTAATGCATCAACAACTTTATTTTCTTTACCTTTTATATGCTAGATTTCAAAATCATACTCACTTAAGATTTCAATCCTTTATTATCAGTCATTAAAACAAATTTTCTGCCAATTAGGTGATGTCGCCACATCTTTAAGGCATGTATTATAGCTACTAATTCCAGATCATATGTTGCATAATTATTTACATGAACTTTTAACTTTCTAGACTCATAGGCAATAACATGCCCTTCTTGAGTTAGAACACCACCTAAGCCATCATTACAGGCATCAGTGCACACTACAAATTCTTTATTAGGATCTACTATTCTTAAAATAGGTGCACTGGTTAATAAAGTTTTTAACTTTTTAAAAATTTCTTCACATTTCTGATTCCAGTCAATCTTCTTTCCTTCCTTTTGCAAGGAAGTTATCGGATTTGCTATCCTTGAAAAACCTTCAATGAACCTCCAGTAGTAACCGGTAATGCCCATGAAAGATCAAACATCTGTCACATCCTTAGGAACCGGCCAATCTTCGATTGCCCGTATCTTTTTAGGATCTACAGAAATTCCTTCCTTGGTTACTACGTGACCTAAATACTGAATCTTATCCTTGAAGAAATCACACTTACTAAACTTTGCGAAGAGTTGATGTTCTCGCAACTCTTGCAAAACAATTTTTAGATGTTCTTTATGTTCTTGTTCAGTTTTTGAATAGATTAGAATGTCGTCGATAAACAAGACCACAAACTTATCTAAATACTTATGCATCATGTTGTTCATTAAACACATGAAGACAGCTGGGGCATTAGTAAGCCCGAATGGCATTACGACAAATTCATAATGACCATATCTTGTTCTAAAAGTTGTCTTAAATATGTCTTCATCTTTAATCCTCACTTGATGATATACAGACCTTAAATCTATTTTCGAAAACAACGTGGCTCCACATAGTTGATCAAACAGATCATCTATGTGGGGCAACGGATATCGATTTTTGATGGTCATCTTGTTTAACTAACGGTAATCTATGCAAAGTCACATAGTTCTGTCCTTCTTCTTGACGAAGATGACAGGTGCCCCCCAGGGAGACACACTTGGTTGAATATACTTTTTATCAATTAGCTCTTTTAATTGTGATTTTAATTCATTAAGTTCCAATATGTTCATTCGATACGGGGCCTTTGAGCTAGGTACTGCACCTGGTACCAGCTCAATGGTGAAATCCAATTCCCTTTTCGGAGGTAATCCTAGAATTTCTTCTAGGAATACATCAACATATTCTTTTAAGACTGGTATGTCTTCCAATTTTAACTTATCTATTTTAATTTTACTTTCCTCATCATTTATTGTTACTGCGTAAGCTTTACATCCCTTTCTAACAGCTCTTTTAAGTTGTAAAGCAGAAATCTTCCTTACAGTAGTTTTTCTAGGAATTCCTTTAACACTTACTGTTTTTTATCACTGTTTAAGCATGTGAAAGTTTTATCATAACAATTTAGAATTACTTTATGTTGTTCTAACTAGTCCATACCAATCAACAAATCATAAGAACCAAGTGGCAAAACATTAAGTTTAACAACAGTTTCAAATTTATCCATAACTAATGCACATTCTTTCACAAAACAAGTTAATTTTCTTTTAGCACCAATGGCTAACTGAACTAACCATGAATTCTCAAACTTATCAACAGGTAACTTACATTTTCCCACTATCTAAGGTTCAATATAACTGAGACTAGCTCCTAGATCAATTAAAATAGTTACAGGGGTCTGATTTATTATACCTTCTACTTCCACCATGGAAGTCTGATATTCAGCTTGTCGGTTCTCCAAGGCTGCGTTGATTCTAGGCATGCTCCTTGCTAGTTCCCCAACGGTCATATCCTCCTGTATAGTATGAATATTGCTAACAGTCTTCTTCCGGTTTGGACAGACTGAAGCATAGTGTGGGCCATTACACTCCCAGTACTTGACAAGCTCTTTGCGCTCAAAGTTCTTGGTAAAGTTTCCATGATTATTTGCAGTTTCCTTACCTTTAGAATTATTCTGATTGTTGGGTGTATTGTTCCTATTTCCTTGAAAATTCTTGTTATTAGAATAGTTTTTGGCTAATTGTTCTTAAAAATTTTGTTAGGCACAAAATCCTTCTTCTTTTGTTCAAACTGATTATTATTTTTCTTATCCTTCCAGTTGGCCAAGCTTTCTTTCTTTCGATTCTACTCAAAACATAAGTTAGCCTTTCTCATAGCTTCCTCCAAGGTCTTTGGGTTATCATATTCAATTCTATCTTTAATATGATAAGGTAGACATCTAAGGAATCGTTGTACCTTTGGTTTCTCATCTACAAGGTATGGTACATACCTAAGTAGACTTAAGAACTTGCTGTTCAGATCCTTCATTGTCATTGAACCTAACTTCAGTTCATAAAACTCTTTGGCTCTCTCCTCATAATACTGCTCAGACATGAATTTCTTTTTGAAATACCTCTTAAAGGTACTCTAGTTAACATCTTTTTCTTTTATACCCTTAACTCTCTTCAAGTCCTGCCACCAAATGTCATCCTTTCCTAAGAGGTTATATATAGCCATTCTAGCCTTTAACTGGTTAGAATAATTATATATTTGGAAGTACTTCTCCATGCCAGATAACCAGGATTCAGCTTCCTCCCCCTTCTCTGTCTCTCCATTAAAGGTTGGTGGTTTTATCTTTTTGAATTCCCTGGAAATTTCCTCATAAGGTTTGTATTTCCTCTTTTTAGTGTATAGATTATCATCACTACTGTCACTAGTAGTATGGTAATTTTGTTGTTCACCAAACACTTCAAAAAACGAACTACTTTTAGTTTTTGTATGTTTCATCCTTTTAGATTTTCATTGATGACTGGCATCTTCTGATTCTGATCTTCTATCCCTACCCTCAGTTTGAAACTTTTCAATTAGGATCTCATTCAGCTCTTCTTGAGCCCTTAGAATCCTTTCATTTTCTCGTTTTACAGACTCCATTTCAGTTTTTAAGTCTTTTACAGTTTGTAACAACTCTGAGGATTTGGTAGTTAAATCCTTTGGTATAGGATCTCTTGGTAAATTTCTTGTTTCAGTAGCTGGAGATTCCTCCTCTGCATACTCTTCCAGCCTTTCCATACCTTCCTGTTAAACTTCAGAAAAACAATTCTCTGTTGAATAACATTTAAAATAAAATACGTCAGCATAATAATTTAATTTACTGTTTTATGAAAGCTAGCTGGGCTTCATCAAGGCCTAGTATTTGAACCTTGTGCTCTGATACCACATGTCAAAACCCCAAATTTTCACAAAAAATTAAAATTTTGAGATAACAACAAATGCTTAAAACCTGTGGTCTACTAACAGCTAACGGTTAGCAATAAAAGAAAACAGTCAAGTAATTAGTTTTACTAAATATTAATTATATTAACTCAACAATTCATTTTTCTAACAAGAATAAAGTCTTCTTGTGTATTGTTTTACTTCATTTTACTGATGAGTCTTTTCATGTCAAGTAGGTGGAATCTAACTTTTGAATCCGAGGCTTACTTAGCGATTGTGCTAATGCAGAAGATTACTGGTTCTTATAGGTTTACAGGTATGATCGAACGAGTATGTATTAAAAATTCTTGAAGTATCCAACAGTATTTTATTTGCAATTATAAAGCTTAGTAATTAAGCTGCTAAACTTTAAACAGCTTCCGTGAGGTAAAACCATTTGGCTTCCTTCAGTTTTTCTTGTAATAAAGTTCAGAAGTAAATAGCGATAGTAAGATATGTTTGCGGCTCTAAGAATTAGAATCTCAGTTACAAAGTACTACTTTAGTCTAAATAAATTGCAATGTTATAATGATTGTTTTGTCAGTATTTATACAATAATACATTATCTTATCTATGTAACAATTGTTACACATTTCGCTTCTACAAGATAACTTACAGCCTGTTAACCTTTTGACAGTAAAAGTTCGATTGTGCAAACTAATATCATAATGCCTTCATACTTGAAATCGTTGTTTTTCTACACTTTAATTTCATGTCGAACCATGAGGTTCTAATAATTTTTGGACTCAATAGAATCATTCCTATTCAATTTCTTAATTTTTCTATGATACTTCTCTTGAATTACATTACTGTCTACAAATAGTTTATCTGAGATTGATGCTCTCGAAACAGGTCGACTTTTTAGTTATTTTTGTTTAACTCTATAACTACTTTACTACCCAATTGACCTCGTGAATTTTTAGTGACTTCCAAGTTGATTCATAACCAAAATCCATCAAAGTATTGTTGCTTTGAACTATGTAACAGAATTTCATAATAGTGTTCTTACAATACGTTTTGTCCACTTCATAGTTCTGCTATCATTGAGTTATTAGTTCTTATGTGACTTATAAACATGCATACTTTATTTGTTAATTGACATTCAGTCTATATCTAGATCAAGGTTATAAACATGTTTAGATTAGAGTTTATGATTCTCTAACTATTACATTATGCCATTTATAAAAAATTATAACTTGTATTATCCTTTTATAAGAGATTAACTATACATTTTTACATAGGAGAACTATAATTATAAGCTTGAGCTCTCCCATAACATATGGTCTCTATCTAAACAAGGTCAATGTTTAGAGAAAAGATATGTTACTAACCAAATCGCATTTGTGGTGTTATAATATTATAACATAAGGTTAAATAGTGGAATGAGTTTAATGCATGAACGAATTTCGAGCTTTAACTAAGGTTTAAAGGTGACAATCCTTGATAAGTCAACGTAATCATAACGTTGATATTCTATCACTAAACTAGCATATGATATGGTGCACATTATTATCGGTTTGGATGGCAAATTATTTTGTTGATGATATAGTTTACTCCTCGTTCCAATGATTTAATAATTGGATATGATTTTATGCAGGCACTATATAAGATTTATCCATTGCATGGTTTAATTTACTGACCACGTGGTTGTCTCTTGATCAAGTGTGGAAAATATAAATACTACTGTAACCCTAACCCTTATCATTTCTTTCCCGCAGTTTGCGCTGGCCCTTGAGGCTACCCTGCTTGGCTTTCATGGCGGCAGTTGGTGCTCCTTTGCTCCGGTTGTCTTGAGTCTTGGTTCAGTGTTGCATTTGTCACCAATGTGTGGTTTTTAAAGGCCATTCTCAGTGGCTGGGGTTCTCGCTCTACAAACTTGTGGAGATTATCATTACCCTTAGCTTGTTATTTGTGTAATATTCCCTTCGTCGTCCTCGTGGCTCGCTGTCTTCTCCAGTTTCTCTTACTATCCTCATGGCTTGCTGTTGCGTGAGGTTTTATCTTGCAGGCTCCTAAGTCTTCATTTTGCAAAGCCTGTAGGTGACAATGCTTCGACGAGGTTGTTTGTCGTTTCCATTGACAGGTGAATAATAGTTTTTGCGTTCATTTACTTGCTGCAAGTGTATTTGTTGTTTCCGTGGTACAAATAGATATATGTTCATTGACAGTAGTCTTTTAGAATCCTTGCAAGTGCTCGCCACTATATGTTTTCATGGTGGAAAAAGTAAGCCGTCAACCAGCGAAGGCTGTGGCTCATGGCTTAGTTCGGGTAAGCCCCGTGGTCCATGTGTTGGGTTTTCACCCTACTTGCATCATGGTGGTCAATGGAATCACCCAGGGTTTGGGGAAACCTTCCTCGACTTGCCATGGGTTATGTGGTTTATTTTCACAGGTTGTTTGTTGAAATACCCGGTATCAAACCCTCGCTAGTCGATGGGTAGACTGGGTTCAACTGAGCAATGTATTTAGTTTGATGTTTGGCTTTACGACATGTTTAAAATAATAGTTCTTGTAAAGATAGTTATGTCTTCATCTTGTTTTGGTTTAGCAGATATTTTATATTATGCTCTGTGTAAACATTCATGGTTTTTACCCTTCTGGAATATAAGTGAAGTTTTTGTACTATGTTTGAATTACTCTGTAAGGGTTTATAATTAAGGTTTTTAAGACTGATACTTACAGTCCTAATTTAATTCTTGCTTGTTTTTATTTATAGTTATGAATTAGGGTTTATCCTGTGGAAACCCTCATTTTCAAAAAAAATTATTCTAGTTTATAATAATTACACATTTTGTTGTTTTTTCCTTAAAGGACTGTGAGTAATTGATAATAACCTGGTTACTTAATGGTTACATAATTAAAGAAATTTGGTTTAATACTTCAATGTTTTGATATTTGTATTTGTAATAATTATAAGGGTTTTAACCCCGTCTTTCACTTTCACAGGTACATGCTGTTAGTAAAATAAAAAGACAGTTTCTTTTATAAGTATATACCTTGTTTAAGTTGTTCAGTACTGTATTTTATTCCTGTGAAATGAATTTAGTTGGTTCTTTTAATGGTTAAGAAGAAACTATTCTTATGGTTTAACCTAGGTTACTAATGTATAGAAGAATACAGATAGATTTTGCTCAGAAATATGAGCTAGGGTTTTTACCCTATTTTACTTTTATAATGATGATTTTTGTAGTGTTATTTTGTTAAAATCGATTACTGTCACAAGAGTTTAAAAATTATTTCAATGGCTTAAAGAATTCTAGGTTAAGGTTTGTAGAAATAAGCTCTGTTCTTCTTTTAAAAATTACTCTAGTTTGTAAAAGAATTTCTTTGATTCATAAACCATATTGTTTATATTAATAATAACATTATTTGTGTTAATACTAATATTGTTTGTAAATACTCTATTCTCTTAAGTTTTTTTTTTTAATTGTTAATAAAGACTGAAAACAGTCTATAATAGTTTAGTTTATTTGATAAGATTATTTCTATAAGCTTGGTGAAAGAAACAAGAAATTTCATACCTGTCAATACTCCTTTACAAATAATTTGTCTGTAAGTTTGTAAGGACGGTTCCTTATTAATAATATTTTATGCATAGGTTACTACTGTCTTTTAGTTATTTTAACTCTAAGAAAAAGAATACTGTAAGAGTTATTAAGTTCTTATTTATTATATTCCTTATCTTAAATTAGTTTCTCTTCAGAATTTAATTAGGTTACCAATACTTACTTAGAGTTCAGATAGTTGCAGGTAAAATAGCTATTATTATTAAAAAAAAATATAAACTAACAGAACCATATTTACTTCCTTACTTAACATAAATAATAAGCATTTAATTGACATTTCTATTTCTTCTATTTCAGTGTAAATGTAAAGTTTACAAAAGAAAATACTGTGTAAAAGAATAATCTATATACTAGAACACACTGCTATTAGTAAAATAATTTGACCCTGTTCTTTTTCTAGTATTCTTAATTACACAGTCTAGTTTTTAACAACAACCCTATTAACAAATTAATATACTTTCTGGAAGCAACTATCTACTGAAAGAAAATATTTCAATACTCTGAAACAACATAAGTACTCTATTCATTTCAGATTCCTATCATACTTCATTCATTTTATACACACTACCTGTGTTAGAGTACGATCTGGTTTACTCCAGATGGGTAAAAACACACGTAGGATTATTTTTCATTAAAGAACAGATTCAACATTGAAACAACTAAGAGATTTCAACTTAACAGTTCACAACATGACATATAAATCATTCATTATTTGTTCATACTCAGATATAAACTTTAACACAGAAATTAAAAGATAGAACCTGTTTTTAAAGCTGGATTACAACAGCGTTGGGAGGCCGTTCCTCCCTGCCAACTCCTGGAGAGCGCTTCAACATCGACTTCTTAGGACCCCCCGAGCTTGTTCCTGGTCTCCTTGGCTGGGACTGGGTGGAGCAAACAACAAAGTACTAGTCTAATGACTCAGTACCAACTCTGCACTCTGCAGCAAGATCTTTCAGCTGAAAAGCTGTACCAGATCACTTCCTGCAGTTTACCCCTCAAACACCTTCCACAAATTCCCTTCCCAATGAATTCCTTGAAGTAAATTCACTTGAATGATTCTTCTCCTGGAATGGGCAGCCTCAGCTCTCTTCAATGGGATTTTTATTAAGATTGCCTAGGTCTTTTTGGGTTTGTTGTCATTAATTGAGCCACCTGCTCTGATCCCACTTTCTTGGGGGATCATGGCCCCAAATGTAGGGAGGTTGCCACCTGCAACATTGGAAGTGTTTGAGGATGCTTCAACTTGTCTTTTTGGTCTCCACCTAGTCTCCTCCACCAACTTGACCAGTAACGCTCTTTTTAACAGCTCTCCCAAGATGTTGTCTCCACTTTTATTTATTTAAAATTAAAATATTCAGAATTACATTCAATATCCTTGACTCTGTTGAGTAATCATTTACAACTTAGCATTAAATTTAACATAATGTCTTGGAATAAAATCAAAATAAGATAATATTATTTTGCAAAATTGGGGCATGTGACAGTAACCATGTCAGAAGGGCTCTGCACATACATCTGACCAAGTGCAGAACACATCCCGCAACCATGTAAGAAGGGCTCTGCACTTACATCTGAACATGTGGGGAACACATCCCGCAACCATGTTAGAAGGTATCTGCACTTACATCTGACCATGTGGGGAACACATCCCGCAACCATGTCAGAAGGGCTCACAGACTCATCACTTTCCCTTAGAAAGACCCTTGATCTGGAGAACACCAAGCTTCTCACTGAAGTATTCAAACTTCACTCTGGATAATGGATTGGTCAACACATCATGTATCTTCTCATCCGTCGCAACATACTGGAGCTTCACTACTCTTCTCTGAACCATATCCCTGATATAGTGATATTTGATCTCGATATGCTTTGGCTTGTCATGGAACACCAGATTCTCTGAAAACTTAACACAACTTTGGTTTTCGCAATATATACAAGTAGCATCCAACTAGAGATCAAATAAATCAGATAGTAGCTTCCTCAACCACACTGCCTCACAACTAGCCGAACAAGCTGTGACATACTTTGCTTCAGATGTACTTAGTTCCACGTAGGATTGCTTCCTACTAAACTAAGAGATCACACCTGATCCCATACTGAAGAAGCACATGATCCACATAACCTTCCAGGTTAATCTTTTGATTCACCTCATACTTGAGCCCATAATCAACTGTACCCTTCAAGTACCTCAGAATATGCTTTGCAGCAATCAAGTGAACATGTCTTGGATCCATCAGGAACTGGCTCAATGCGTTCACAGCAAAGCAAATATTCGGTCTTGTATTCATCAAGTACATCAAGGACCCAATCATCTGATGATACATCGTAGCATCAACCGACTCTGATTAAGCATCACTCAATAGTTTCAGGTTTGATTCCATATGTGTGGTCATGGCCTTACAGTCCATCATTCTAAACCTCTTCAAAATCTCTACTGCATACTTCCCTTGTCCTAGGGAGATTCCGTCTACATTTTTCCACACCTCCATGCCTAGAAAGTAGTGCATCATACCCAACTCTTTCATCTCGAAATCGACAGCAAGCTTCCTCTTTGTGTCAACAATCAACCCATCCTCACTTGTTGTAAATAGGTCATCTACATACGTTAGGAGTATCATAGGGTTCCCTTAACCTTATAGTAAAGGTTGGAATCCGCTTTACTCTTGGTAAAGCCTAAGCCAGTCAGGAATATTTCAATTCTGTCATACCATGTCCTGGGTTCCTATTTCAAACCGTACAGGGCCTTCTTCAATTTGCAAACATGAGTCTCACTGTCATGTGTCTCGAAACCGAGTGGCTTCTCCACATACACTTCCTCTTCTACTACACAATTCAAGAAATCTGTCTTGACATCCATTTGGTGTATCTTCTATTTCATTACTGCAGCCAGAGAAAGTACTGATCTAATGAAAGTGTATCTGGATACAGGTGCAAAAGCCTCCTCATAATATATCCCTTCTTTCTGGGAGAAGCCACGTGCCACAAATCTTGCTTTATATTTCTCTATGTTTCCATCTACAGCATGCTTGATCTTGTAGATCCACTTGGATGTCACAAAATACTTCCCCTCTGGTCTTGGGACAACATCCCAGAAATCATTCTTCATGATCAACTGGTACTCCTCGATCATAACATCCTTCCATTCTTTATTTTCTATCACTTCTTCATAGTTTGAAGGTTCTTTATCAATGATGTCACATAATAGGGCTACATAACCGAAGTAGGACCTAGTTCTCTTCCTTTCTCTGTGCATTTCTTCTGGATCCCCATATCTTTCTACACCTTGGATAGCTTCTTGTACCCATGCAGGTTTCCTTTTGTAAGGATTTTTCTCTTGGGGTGGATCTACAGGTTCCTGAGGTTCTTCTATTTCTCGATCTTCTGTTGGATTTTCTTCGTTCATAGTTGTATCTTGGATCCTGGGTACTTATGTTTCTTCAAGTTCTATAATAGGTCTTTTTCTAGATTTGTTGTAAGCTGAGTCTTCGTCAAATTGCACATCCATGCTGATGTCGATATTCTTGAATTCTGTGAAGTATATTCTATAAGCCTTTGATCTTTCAGTATATCCCACAAATATATCCTTCTTTCTTGAAGGATATAACTTTGTCCTCTTTTCTTTCGGAATGTGTATGTACACTAGACAGCCAAATATTCTGAGATGACTGACTTCTAGTTTCTTGCCGAAGAAGACTTCTTCAAGTGTCTTGTCCTCAAGTACTCTATGTGGAGTACGGTTCTGTACATACACCGCTATCCTGGTAGCTTTTGCCCATATATGTAAAGGAATATTTTGATCATGAAGCATAGCCCTTGCTACTTCCATAATTGTTTTATTCTTCCTTTCTGCAACCCCATTCTATTGTGGATTATATGGAGTGTTCAACTCCCTCTTAATCCCTAAATATTTGCATAATTATTTGAATTCATCTGATGTGAATTCTCTGCCATTGTCTGATCAAAAGGTCTTGATTTTATTCTCTGTGTGGTTTATCATGGCTTTGAATTCTTTGAACTTACTGAATACTTCATCCTTGCTTTTCAAGAAATATATCCATGTCTTTCTAGAAAATTCATCAATGAAAGAAACATAGTATACATACCCACTCAATGAACTGGATGACATTGAACCACATACATCGGAGTGGATGATTTCCAAGATTTCCATATATTTCATAGGTTGAATTTGGGATGAATTGTAACTTACATGGGAGAGGAAGATCCAAATGGGAGTTTCATGGACACTTGGCTAGATTCCCCTTACATTTATGACATCTATGACACCAATGATGGAGATTCTATGACAGTTATGACACAAGTCAGATATGAAGGCTGACATACTGACATACTTACATGTTAGGACTGAATAGAGCATCTTAGAGGTTGAATTTTGGAGTTGGAGAAGGCCAAGAGGCTCCTACTCAAATTTGGGAGAAGAGGGAAGGTGAAGAAAGAGGCCACGTGGCATAGCATGAGCAGCCACACCAATTCAACTTGGATTTGGTTTATGGATTGATTTGTAACATTAGAATACTAAGAATTTTTATAAAATACAGGGATCAACCATGAGAAGAAGCGTTTGCTCATTTGTGAATTGTGAGAGCTAGTGGATGACTAGTTTTCTTGCTTAAGCTAATTTCGAGGGTGAAAGATTCCCATCCTAGTTGGTGTTTGGAAAGGCAACTCTAGTATTTCATGGAGCTTTAATGGAGTATTATTTGCATGTTTAAGCTACAGGAAAGAATGTGGATTCTTCTATTGCAGCACTATCTCTCAACTATTTCCAGTTTTCACACCATATTCATGCCAATGGAGGGATTGCGCTTTGGATGAGATATTGATATCTTTGGGGAAGATTATAATGCCAATTATATTGTGTTATGATGTATATTCTCTGTATTTCATGTTCATAATAATATCAGGTCAAAATACCCAAAATAATTCATGTAAGAATGTTGAACAATGAAGAAATAGTGTCATTTCCCCACTATCTTATTGTGAACCATTGTAATGCTGATGATTTCAAATTGAGAGAGCCTTTAATTGACTATTTATGATTGTAATCAGTTCAAAATTATCTGTTATTCATTCTCAGAAAGTTTCAATTCAAAATTCCCAATATGTGTATGTCAAAATGACTTTTAATGAGCAAAGAATGACCATTTCCACTCCATTTTGATATATGCCATGGTAATGCTTATTATTTCAAATGGAGGAATGTATATATAATAAATGTATGATGTATGGAATTTAATTAATGTGTATTTCAAGTCTTAGTTTCAGTACCTAAGCATTGGAATCCATTTTACTCATTTTTATTGCATTGGGAGAAGATTTGGTGCATTTTCCCCAAGGGTCGAAATTGTGACTTGGGAGTTGTTTTGGAAAGAGTAATAACAGCATGTATAAACTGAACCATGATGAATATGAGAATATTAAAATCTCCCTTACACATAGCCATCCTTTTTCATAAATTCAAGTGACTTTGAGATCATTTGTGAAGCCATTTCCGACAATTACCTAGGGGGAATTGGAGCCCCAATTTGCTAGTAAAGACTCCTACTTTGAAGAGAACATTAAACAAGTTTGCAGAAGTAATTGGGAGGTCAAAAAACATACATGAGCATGATATTTAATTTATATTATCATTCATGTACCTTCAAATTAAATTTGGAAGCATTTGGGTCAATTTGGAGGTCTAGACATCAAAACTAGTCAAGAGCCAAAATTGTGAAAAAATTGGAAAATTGGGCATTTTAATAAAATTCCAAAAAGGAGACATTACAGTGGTATCAGAGCATGATCTTGGCACCTGATTTGGTATAATATTTATGAGTACAATAATTAATGTACCACCATTATGTATTGAAACCCAAAAGTGCTTTTGTTGAAGAGGAAAAAAACATTAGGAGAAGAAGGCAATTTTTTGGAAACTATGACTAGGCATGAAAAGAGAACCTCATATGATGGTGAGGAGATAATAAAAAGCACGGAACCTATATTTTAAGACATGACCAAGAATATTATGAAATGATTTTAATTTTTGGCTATCCAAAGTTGGGAAAAATATATTGATTTTAAGAAAACCAAGGAGAAAAATGCATTAGCTTGTTTGAAGGAGAAAAAGGAGGAGACCCATGAACCACCTAGTTCTGAAATAGGTGGAGTAGAAGAAGTAGTACATGAAGATGATCGAAATTCACTCCCAAGCGACTCTGAAAAATATGAAGAGACATCACATGAGAGTGAAGAATTTTTTATTGAAAATACTGAAGATAATTTTGAGACACATGCTACCATGTAAATGAAACAAAGAGCATATACTGATGGATGATTGAACTATGAAGGAGTACCTACTGATGGGTGCTCACAAATCTATGTTGGTGACATAGATATTAGATTTCAAAATGTTGTTGCAATCCAAAATTCCATTAAAAATGAAAATGAAGACCTTGTAGCAGTTGAAGAAGAAACAAGATCAACTTCCCCATCACCACTTGAGCTTCATGAAGTTGGTCCAAGAAAGAAGGAAGAATATGAGGAGGTTCATTTGCAAGAGCCTCATTTTCTTGAAGGGTCCTTAAAGATGAATTAAAATAATATCCAAGAGGCCCTTAGCATACTCCATGACACTCAATCATTGGTATCAAATTCTTGTTGGAGGGATACTTCCTTGGAGGAGCCATCCTTCCTTGAAGACATGGAGAAGATCCAAAGAGCAATGTGCAACATCAAAGGTAATTTCATGTCTTTGATTTTTGATAGAAAAAATTTCATTGAGCTTAGTGAATGTTTACATGAATCCTACTTGAAGAATAATGAAGTTATTCATAAACTCACAATTCAAAATGAGCAACTTCTTGAAAAGTTGCAAGACACTTGTTTTTCCTCCGATGTTTCAGATTTTCATAAGGTAGATTGCTTGGAGGATTATCATGACATGATGGATCATGAGAAACATGAAAAATTGCAGGTTCTTGATGTTCTTGAGGATGGTAGTGACGAGATCCAATCACTAGTAATGGTGGAAGAGGAACTTGAGTTTCCTCTTGAAAATGGTTACACAATTTTTGAAGAAGTGCATAATTCCACCACCTTGGAACCAACCCATGAGGAAATGTTTTCTTTTTTTAGGGAGGTCCATAATCCTACCCCTATGGATCCTTCAAATTATGACAATTTTGCACTTACTGAACATTTGGGTGAGTTGGTTCTTTCTCCTACATCCTACAGTTCTAAATTTTGCAGCAGTCATCCTAATGAAGTATGGGTAGAAGGTTTCTTTTTTATGGTGCCACATGAAGAGCATGGACATTATATTTCTCCTTTTGATGATGGAATTATTAGAGAACCATATTATTTACATTTTCATCAGCAGCCTTTTTTACATTATGATTATAAACATCTACATGGGTGCACCTATGATGTTCACTTGAGTCACTTGGAGACTCATTATTTTCCATGCTCCTTTCCTAGTCTATTTGAAGTTGGAGGAAATTCATCCCACACTTGGGTGAAGAGTTATATGATTGAAGAAAATTATTATTGGCAGAAACATCCTTTGATGTTACATGATGATATACATATTCATGAGTGTATTGATGAGACTTCTTTGAGCCACTTGAAGTCTTCATGTTTTATTTGCTCCTTGTTTGGTTCACATTTTGGTGGAGGTTCTTCATTCATTTCTTGGATGAAAGAAAAAATGGCTGATTCTTATTTTGATGCATATTACATTATTTAGGAGCAGCATTATAGGACATGGGATCCTCACCTATGTCATTGGAGCATATTTTATTGGTCACTTGAAGCATGTTTGTACTTGGAAAATGGTAGTCTACTCACTCGGAGGTATAAGCACTTTCATGATTTCTTGGTGAGGCACCTCCTTGATATACATTCTTATTATGTTGTTATAAACTTTGATGATATATATTATGCACTCATGATTTTTGGAAGAATTCATACAAGAAAATGGGATCCAAGAATTCTCTTTCCAAATGGTATGGGTTGGAGAGCACTTAGTAATTTTTGGAGTGCAATATAAGCAATGGGACCCTCGGATAGTTTTTAGTCCCATTGATTACAAATTCTTTGGGAAACAAGCAGTATGGGAGATGGATTCCCAATTTTATAAGGTGATCTTAATCAGCGTAGTGCAGCAGAAATAATGGTGGTTCCTCTCTAAAATATTCATGGAATCTCAAAGACTCAAGGTGGGCAGCTCAGTGGCAACTTCAAAGAATCATACAGAAAGCAGGTTCTTCAACAACCATGTTTGAAATTGCTTGAGGACAAGAAATATTGGGAAGGGAGGATTTGTAATGTCCCAAATTTTGAATTGTGTCACAATGGACAAATCACATTTTCCATATTCATGAAAGTTGTCAAATGGATGCTAAAAGTCAAATAATTGCCAAGGAGGAAATCACTAGTTTACTAGGTTGGGGGTGGAGGCTTTGAGATTTGGAATAAGGGGGATAATAAATGATGTTTATAAATTATAAGGGGATAAATATTTAATAATGTACCTTATTAAATAAATACAAGAGAAAATGGAAGTGGAAATGGAGCATGAAGACACATGGAGACTATGGGGCCCACACTAACTAGAATTCCTATGTTAAATGGTATCTTTCTCTTGCAAATTCAAATATATGGGAAGCCTAATGTTTTTGGATGGATTATAAGGTTAATATACTTCATAGGGAAAATTTGGGATGAATTTTAACTTACATGGGAGAGGAAGAGCCAAATGGGAGTTTCATGGACACTTGGCTAGATTCCCCTTACATTTATGGCATCTATGACACCAATGATGGAGATTCTATGAAAGTTATGACACAAGTCAGATCTGAATGATGACATACTGACATACTGACATGTCAGGACTGAATAGAGCATCTTATAGGTCGAATTTTGGAGTTGGAGAAGGCCAAGAGGCTCCTACTCCAATTTGGGAGAAGAGGGAAGGTGAAGAGAGAGGCCACATGGCATAGCATGAGCATCCACACCAATTCGACTTGGATTTGGTTTATGGATGGATTTGGAACATTAGAATACTAATAATTTTTATAAAATACAGATATCATCCATGAGAAGAATCTTTTTCTCATTTGTGAATTGTGAGAACTAGTGGATGACTAGTTTTCTTGCTTAAGCCAATTTCAAGGGTGAAAGATTCCCATCCTAGTTGGTGTTTGGAAAGGAAAATCAGGTTTTTAATGGAGATTTAATGGATTATTATTTTCAGGTTTAAGCTACAGAAAATTATGTGTATTCTTCTATTGCAGCACTCTCTCTCAACTATTTCCAGTTTTCACACCATATTCATGCCAATGGAGGGATTGCGCTTTGGGTGAGCTATTGATCTATTTGGGTGAGCTATTGATCTATTTGGGGAATTAGAGCCCCAATTTGCTAGTAAAGACTCCTACTTTGAACAGAACATTAAACAAGTTTGTAGAAGTAATTGGGAGGTCAAAAAACATACATGAGAATTATATTTAATTTATATTATCTTTCATGTACCTTCAAATAAAATTTGGAAGCATTTGGGTCAATTTGGAGGTCTAGACATCAAAACTAGTCAAGAGCCAAAATTGTGAAAAAATTGGAAAATTGGGCATTTTAATAAAATTTCAAAAAAGGGAAATCAAAAGGGAAGAAATCAAAACATATTATTCATCACTTGAAGAGTATTCACTTTCTTCTTTGACTCTCTTTCTGGGAGGTGCATCATCCTCTACAGTGTGAGCATGATGTCTTCTTTTGTTGCCCTTCTTCTTGTGAGAGCCACCTTTGTTTCTAGGACAATCTTTGGCAAAGTGTCCTCTTTCATCACATGTATAGCATCTGTATTTAGATATATCTTTGATATATCTTCTAGGGTTATCTTTCTGGTGAGAATGGTTACCATTTGAATGATGAAAGTTCCTTTTCATTTTCTTGGTGTGTACTATGAGAGCTTGATCTTCATTTCCCATATTTTATTCTAGAGATACTACTTGAGATTATTCTTGTGAGCATTCCTCCCATAGCCTATTGAATATTATTAGCTTCCTTCTAGCACAAATCCCTTGAATGAAGGAGTCCCATGACCTAAGAAGACCATTCAAGGTGATCATCACAATTTCTACATTCTCTACTTCTTCATCCACTTCTTCAAGTTGTTCTTTGATTTGAGAGACACCTGTAAAGTATGACTGTATGGTCTCTACATTTTGGATCTTTACATTCTTCAACTAGTTCCTCAAAGTCATCTTTCGATTTATGTTCTTCCCTTAAAATAGCTTGGTCAAGGAATCAAACATCTCTTTAGGTGTCTTTAGGGAGGACACCTGTGGTATAAGGTGATCCTTGATTGAATAAGCAATAATCCTCTTGGCCTTAACAAATTTATTTTTGTGTAAGGCCTTATCCTCATCTCCCTCTAGAATTGGAACCTCTTCACTTATGTAGGTGTCCAATTCATTTTCTTCAAAGAACCATTGAGATCCTATACTTCCATGCTCGAAATTTTTTAGCTCCTTCAAGATTTTCATCAAGCTTGGTGTGATGAGACATCTTAACTGAGAACCTCAAATGGAAATACACAAGATTTAGATCTTACCAATTTGAGATGCTAAAACTAAATCTAGAGCTGATCTTCTGCAATGTTGGTTTTTTGGTTTGGGGGGAAATTAGGTTTTGACTTTCTTGGAGTTCTACCTAACAAAAACTTTGATCTTAGTCTCTAAACTTCGATTTTGAGGAGTAGAGAAATCCTATGCTAGGATCACTCAAAAATTCCACTTCTGTGAAAAGCCCTAATTTCCCGCTACAGTGGTAGGTCAAAAAATGAATAAGCTCAGATTCAAATTCTGCTTCGACAAAAAGATGCACCCTTCAAGGGAGAGTCAACCTAGCCTCCTTTTGTTCATGATCTATGGAGAGAGACCCAAAAAGTAAGAAGCCCTAGCTTCTGCAGCTGCATAGTGTATTCTTCTCATGTTAGCTCTGATACCATGTTAGATTTTTATCATTTAATCAATATGATATAGGACCTTATCTGAGAGAATAACATGCACAAGAATAATCACAAGAGAAAAGAGACACAAAGAGTTTTCCTTGGGGAAACCATAAAGGAGAAAACCCCGCAACTTCCTTAGAGATAGAATGAGCACCAATGGAAAAAGTAAAACCCAAAAACAGAAAGATGATTTCCAACAACTATTCTCTCTCTCACTTCTACGAGCTCCTCTTCTCTCACTCATGTGCTACAGTTGAGTGAGTGTGTGTTTCAAATAGAGAGACTCACTCTCTATTTCTACTAGTTTTCCACTTGACAATTACTTACCAAGGACGACTTCACTAAGAGATTCTAATAACCCTAGTGCCCCTCAACTATGGAGACTATTTCCCTGACTTACAATGGAGGGTTAACCTCTATTAATTTACATGACTTTATTATATTAATGATTCTCTTGATAGCAACATTGGGGTACAATGAATTACAATATAAGATATACAACTGAATACATTCCGAAGTTACAAATACATCAACATTTATAGCATACCATTAAACGTTGGATAGTGGTTGCAAAAAATAAAGGGGGTTATAAACAAAGTTTTAATGGAAGGACTATGTGTGAGTCACATGGTTCATACCCAAGGGTTCACTCAACACTATTTAAACCCCCTTCATTTTCCATTGTGATCATCCATATTTTCATGTGGAGAGCATCCATTTTCTGTAGAGAGAGGCCATTCTCTTGGTGGAGAAGACATTATTTTGGTATTCCATTCTTGGTGTGGAGAGAAAATATAGAGTTAAACTTAACATGAGAGTTTGGAGAGTTTTTTGAAGACCTTGTCCTCCTTCTAATTATTATTGAGATGAAGAGAGGAAGGTGTTGATGCAGGTTTGTGCAAATAGGAGGTGGGAGTATTTATACTCGTTTTTCATCGTCTTCACATTGTGAAGCTATTGGTGCAACCCCTTTGAGGATTCAGGAAATGGTTTCTCTCCATTTTTCAGCCACCAGGATATCTATGTATTGTTGCCATGTATTTTTCCATCATTATTGTTTCCATGTGGTATCAGAGTAGAGTTCTCTTATGTGGATAGTGTTGGATGGAATTTTCATTAATGTCAAAAGAGTTCGGTAATGACAAAGGAATAAGTGATGGAAGGGAAAGAGATGGCATATGTGATAAGGATGGAAAGAAACATAAGAGGATCCAGCGACGGGATCAATTCGGGCAAATTTCGATTGAGTTTTTTTATCAATCCTCTGATTAATCAACGTAGAGTCATGGAGTTGCAGTCAACTTGTTTAGCAGACATTGGAAATCTAAGATCGTATTAACAAAATAGATCAACGGCAGGGAAAGAATCTGCAAAGTAAGTATCCATGGAAGATAACATTCCGAAGCACTAAAGTGAAATTCTGTGTTTAATAACTGATCAACAGATGAGAAGGATTCCGCAAAGAGATCGACGATTCACAGTCGTTGCGGAAGCAATTTTCAAGGAAATTCGAAATGCATACCTGCAATCCACAATTACAAAAGGAATAAGTTTTCAATTGCAAAAAGGTCGTTGCATAAAGATAATTGTGGAAGCAATTTTTGAGGAAAGTCGAAATGCATACCTGCAATCCGCAATCCACAATTGCAGAAGGAAGAAGTTTCTGATTACGGAAAGATTCAAAGTACACATACGCAATTTGTAACCCACAATTGCAGAAGAACTAAGTTACCACAAATTGTAGAAAGTTGGTTTGGAAAGATGAGTGCAGAAAGATCTGTTGCAGAGAGTTTGTTGCAGAAAGGACGTTGATGTAGAACAATCATAGATCAAATTATCATATAAGGGAAGTAGGCATTAGAGGAAATTTGGGGTCTAAATGGGACTTATAAGAACACGAGCCAACAATAAATTCTTGTGAGTTGGAATTCAAAAACCAATAGAATTTCAATAAAATGAGTCAACAATTATGATTGACTTGATATATTTGTCATTAAAAAAACTACTTTTTTATTTCTTATTTTCAACATATCTCCCTGTGGTTTTACTCAAATTTTGAATGGGAGGGCCCATTAGATGCGGAATTTAATTCTGCATCCAACGAGTACCCACACTACATACCTTTGATAGACCCCTCTACCCCAAAAAGAAGAAATACCTGAAAAAACGTGATGCTAATGTCATCATCACATTTTTGAAGTATTTCTTCTTTTTGGGGTAGAGGGGTCTTTCAAATATATGTAGTGTGGGTACTTGTTGGATGCAGAATTAAATTCCGCATCCAACGATCTCTCCTGCTTGAAATTTGAGTAAAAACACAGGACGATATGTTGAAAATACAAACAAAAATGTAGTTTTTTTCTTTTTTCCTCCAAAGTTAATAAATATTATTTTATTCTTTTAACTATTATTTTATTATTTTCCTTAGGAGGCCCATTTTAGACCTCAAATTTCCTCTAATGGTGGTTCTAGGGCAGACTATTTTCTTGCAAGGGGGTTGTAGCCTCCTTCAAGTAGTTGCTGGTAAATAGGGTTCAGTACCATTCTTTTCTGTAGTAGCAGGAAAAAACTATTTGTAGCATGTAATTTTGTAGTAATAGGAAGTATTGGTGGTTTACCCAATTGGGCTTCCACGATAAATTTGTGTTTTGTATGTTCTTGTTGATAATGTGTGTTAATTAATAAAGTAAAATTCGTTTAAATTGTTAGAAGTTATCAATAGTGATTCACACCCCCGCCCCTCAGTATTGTCCAATGTTCCAATAACTGGTATCAGAGCAGGATCCTTAACTACAAATTAATCACTGGAAGGAATATCCTATTAAAAATCACTATGGATCAACAAGGGTTAGTTGTTATAGATGATTTTATCACACATGGTTGATCACATATTTATGGCCTTTCATGTCCCTCTACAAACTCCTTGGAACCCTTTATTATACTTTGATGTTTCAAGAAAGTCGCCAAAAAACACCTATTTATGCCTATACACGGGTTTTAAAGCTATAATCGCGTGTATACGCTGCTTTTGAGCCAAAACCCACGTACATCGGGAAATGTGCATAAAGACAAATGTTTTTGGAGTTTTTCTCATAGAGTTCTGAATATCTTAACTCTTGGCCTTCTATATGCCTTGAGAATGCTCGAAATCGACCCTCCATTTCCTATTTGGAGTGCTATATATTGAGCCTCTTGGATACATTGAAGGAGGAGAAAATTGAGAGCAAGGAAAATATAGTCCATTGTTGTCTCACTAGTTATGCTTGATTTTTCATCTCTTTGTCCATTTGGAGAACACAATGCTACTCTTCCCAAGATTTCCTTTTCTTTGTAAGCTTTCCATTGAGAGATGGAGGATTGAAGTGGTGGAGGACTCAGTTTCTCGAGTTCAAAGAAGTGTCGGCAGAAGTTGTCACTATTGTATATATGTTTTTATTAATAGAAATGTCCATTTCATGTCCAATACACATGCATAAATATGATTATTTTATCCATGGATGTATTTATTTGCTTATACATGATTGATTATATATGCTAGGGTAGCCCTAACACTTGAATATATAGCATGCCTGTCTTGTTTGTTGTTGTTGAGAGTGAATTTTGAATATAAGTGTGTTGGAAAAGCTCAGTGGGGATATACATCAACCGTCTGAAATAAGGTGCTATTTGTTGATGTATTTGTAACTTCAGAATGTATTCGCTTGTATATTTTATGTATTGTACCCCGATGTTTATTCCAGGAAGTATCTGTAATGTAATTGAGTTATGTCATACCCCGATGTTCCTATCGAGAGAATCAATAATGTAAAAAAGTCATGTAAATTCATAGAGGGTAACCCTCCTTATTGTTCAAGGGTTAAAGTCCCCACAGTTGTGGGGCACTAGGGTTATTAGACTCTCCTAGAGAAGTCGGCCCTAGTTGAATTAATGTAAGTCGGGTCATTAGTACCCCAGTTGTGGTTACTCAAGCCTACATAACTGATTTAGAATTACTCGAGCCTACATAACAGAGTTAAAGGTTAAGAGAAAGAAAGAATATAAATAGAGAGTGAGACTCTCTATTTATTACACACACACACTCACTCACTGGGGTGCATGAGTGAGAGAGAAGAAGCTGGGATCAGAGAAAGAGACAACTGTTGTCGGAGATCATCTTTATGTTTTTAGGTTTTAATTTTTCTATTGGTGCTCATTCTATCTCTGAGTAAGTTGCATGGTTTTCTAATTTATGGTTTCCTCAAGGAAAATTCTTTGTGTCTCTTGTCTCTTGTGTTTATTGATGTGCATGTTATTCTCTCAGATAAGATCCTAAGATGATATTGCTCAAATGATCAAAATCTAACATGGTATCAGAGATAACCTGAGAAGAAGACATTGTGCAGCTGCAGAAGCTAGGGATTCTTAATTTTTGGGTCTCTCTCCACAATCCATCAGCAAAAGAAGGCTAGGCTGACTCTCAATTGAAGGGCGCATTTTTCTGTCGAAGCGGAACTTGATTCCGAGCATTTTCGGTTTTTGGTGCAAGAAATTAGAGCTTTTTACAGAAGAATAATTTTTGAGTGAGCCTGGCATAGGATTGCTCTCCTCATAAAAATCGAATTTTAGAGACCTGGGTCAAGATTTTTGGTTGGGTGTAACTCTGCGATAGTCAAACCCTAGTTTGACCCCAGGCTTGAAAAACCCTAAATACTAAAAATGATAAGTTTTAATAAACTCTCTATATCTTGGGATTGTAGAAGTATTAAGGGCTGAAAATTTTACAGGTCGAAGATAAAATCCTAATGTACACTATGTCCAAGTTGCAGCCACATATTATCTATATTATAGGAGATATGATTCCTCCAAGTTAGGGTTCCAACCTCTTCCATGATTCATCCCTAAATAGGACACCTGGGGATAATTACTATATATTGGGATACAAAGGTCCAAATTAAATTTATCAAAATGTTACAAAAAGGGAATAGACTGTACTCTCTATGGTAAAAGTTTCAGACCATGAAGATGAAATAGTGACACGTGGTAGTCCGTACAACTTTGCTATGTTGAATAATCCTGAAACAGGTCATATTGGGAAAACGCTCATAAGTCCCAATCGGTGAAACCAATTCTGATGAAACCTATGGTGTTGGAAAAAGTACAGAGAAGGATACATATGCACGAAATTTCATATACAAAGGAGGGGTAATTTCAGAGATAACGTAGAAATAGTATCAAGAATTTTTACAGAAGAAATTGGTAAACTAGGGCTTCCTGTTCTGACAGCTTCCCTCCATTGCTTTCAGAGAAGGAGTACATTGGACAGCTCACCTTGAATAGGTCTATATTTCTATCCAATCAGATCTGAAAGATTCCAAGTTTTGAAAATTAGGGTTTCTCTAACAAACCCTAGATCAGCTAGCTCCGGAACCAGGACGGACACCTCAAATCGGTAAGATCTAATCTTTTTCTATTTTAATTTGAGGTTCTCATTTCAAAGTGATCTATCACATCATCTTGATGATAATCTTGGTGAAGTTTACAACTTCCAAGAATGGAAGTATATGATCTCTCTGAAGAAAATGAATTGGAAACCTACATAAGCCTGAGAGGCTCCAGTTCCAGAGGGAGATGAGGCTAAAAGCCTTACACAAGAAGAACTTGGTCAAGTCCAAGAAGATCATTGTTGATTCAATCACAGATCACCTTATACCACAAGTGTCTTCCCTAAAGACATCGAAAGATATTTTTTATTCTGTTATCCCTAAAGTTGAACCTAGACTACAAGGGTTCAAGCTTAAAGAAATATTTTTCAAAAATATAATTCAATGAAATCAAGATAAAAATTGGGCTGGTATGTAATCAAAGATATAAGGAAATCATATAATCATTAAAGATCTATATAACATAAAATAGAATACAAAATTCAATATCAAAGAAACTACGAGCACGAATTTATGAAATGAGACTCACTCTGTCATTAAAAAGTTTAAAAGATAATTGTATTTCACCTTAAGAATCATGTAATGGGATTTAATTGACCATATATGGGATAAATTACAAACAATAGAATTCATAAGATACAAAGTAACCTCAAAATAATAATCATATCAAATCAGAACCTATATTGAAGATGCAGAGCATTTCATGTTATACAACATATCATCAAAATTGGATTTCCATAACTCCAATTGCCACCCTTTTTCAATCTAGTGACTATCCTTATATACAAAATATATGAGTTTCTAATATAGTTATCAGATCCTACTTCTATGGATCTGATTTCTTCAAAAATAGAAAAGTCAATCTTCTAAAATTGTCTGCCTTAATTATCTGGAGCTCATTTTGATTTTCTGCCTGAATAATTGGATATAGAATGAATATACTCTACCATTTGGTATTTGCATTGACACATATAATATACTCTGCCATTTGGTATTTGTGTTGACACATGAGATTCTTTGATGCTTGAACTCAGTTTCAAGATTTAATTCTTAAAAGATCATGGATCCTGGATCTTGTGACTCATGCCAGCCATCTCAGCAATTCCACCGGCATTTGTCACTGATAGGTCCATATGCATCAATGGCCAATCCAGTTGCTATTGTACCGAGCATGCCCAAAGCCGCTACGACAATTGCAAATATGGGAATAATAACAGATTTGTATCCCAAAGCCAACCAAAATATAACATTAGTTGTTGCTCCAGTCCTGCATGAAACGACAACATCTTGGACAGGGCTGTAATATTTACTTGTGTAATACTCTGTGACAAAACCAATAACAAGGCCAGCCCACAAACCAATAGCAACGTAGAAGAAAAGCTCCCAGTTCTTTACAACCTTCTAGGCACCAAAATTGAAAATGGCGAAGGATGAAGGCAATGCAACTAAACTTACAACAGCAATGCCAATGGTCATCAATACTGTGGAGATAATAAGTTGTTTTTTCAATGCAGGCTCAATTTTCTTCGTAGACTTGATCTCAAATATGTCACTCACAAAGAGGGTTGTGATTAAGCAAGCAATGATACCCATTGAACTCATGAGCAAGGGATAGCACATGGTAGTAAATTCATGAGTGTTTCCAAATGATGATATGGATGCAAGAACCAGAGCTGCACATGAAGCTTCAGCATAGGACCCAAATAAATATGATCCCATACCAGCAATATCTCCAACATTGTCACCAATTTTATCAGCAACGATAAGGGAGTTGCCTTGTCCAGCTATAAATACTCAACGAATTTTATAGCGGTTTTTTTCCACTGCAAGTTGATTCTATAGATTTGGTTTCCTTGTGGACAACCGACCAATTTCAGTGTTGATATTTAACAAACAATGAACTCGCCCTTTTGGACCCAATATTCCCTTTCCCTGTAATGGCTGAAGAAACTTGGAAATCAAAGTGTTGATCGAAGATATTTCACGTAGAGAAGCAATAGCATGACAAGCCTCTCTGACAGCAATTTTTTTATCACTGATAAATACTTACAGTCAACCAAAAACCCTTCAAACTCCATTTGTACCAGTTAATCACCAAAAGGACGCCAATACTCTTCATAAAAATCATACATGCTTCTGTTTTCAACCCCTGGAAATAACCAATCCCTCTCAACCAGTTTTGCTCTGAGGATTTTCCAAAGAATAAATGTACTTATAGAGTCTTGGGCATAATAACATATCCATGACATGCGTTCTGTTCTTTGGAGCTCTTCAACAGGATCAAGAGTGATAACTTTCCCTTTTGTGCCATCCTTCTTTATCTTCTTTTTCCCCAAAATTGCTTTCATTGACTCCTTGGCTATAATCAACTTAACTTCACTTTCTGCAACAGCTCCATCCATGACCCTTGGATCCTTCGTAAGAGCTTCAAGTGAATAGCCTCCTTCTCTACTCCTTGCAGAATCCCATAGCCGTGCAATATGCGTGGTATTAGCATGGAACCCATTGAAATTAATCCCATGATTTTCTATGATATGCCTGTCAAAGCTATAATTATGCCAAACCTTGCTTCTCAATTCTCGTTGAGTGCTTGTGTGGATGTTTCTCGGCATCTTGCTATGAGAATTGGGGCATATATTATAATATTGATATTGAACAATGCTACTTGAAACTTCACACAAAGTCTTGGCACCTGGACATTAATTGTGTAAAAGCATCTATCTAAAAAAAATTTAGTGGGATAAATGTGGTGACAACATCTGGCTCTGGCTGGGGATGGCATGCTCCCTGTGAGCTTCCAAGAACAAGCAGACCTAGTTCCTTCTTCTGAAACCATCTCTGATATCTACACCCTGTCCTGCCTGCAATTCACTGCTTTGAAAATGAAAATAAGAAATACCAGTGCTTGTATCCATTGGGCTGGAGTCTTTTTATCTTATTCCTAAACTATTTCAAACCTTGAAAACCTGCTCTTCTTATATTGCAAAAGCAAACTGCAAATTCAAACTACTCATACTACAAACTTAAGGAACTACTTGAAGCATCAAACTTATTTATTTACAGCTCCCATTCTAATCATCTTCTTTATTTTGATTAGGTAAAATCATGCTTCCAATGAAGCCATACAAATATTTGACTAACTGGTAAAACTTTTGATCTGGAGATGATGAATAAAGGAGCCCATGGAATATCAAAATTCATTTCAAAAGAAGAGAAAAGCCAACCTTCATTTGAAAAAAACAATCTGACATTTGAGCTGCTCAAAGACTCCATATAATCAACAAATGGATCAATGAAGCTATAAAGAAATACCTCTTGCTGCTGTTTAAGTTGAAGATCAAAATATATTTGTATATCGTCTTCCTCATAATGGCTACCACTTTCAACTACCTGCAAATTGAATTGCAAATATGGCTGCTCAATGTATTCTACGGATTCCGGATGGTTGATTTCCACACAATGTTGTTCCTCATCAAAATTTGATTCATAGTTGTCATACATCCGTTGGCTGCTCCTCAAATCAACAAAAAGTGATGTAGGGATCTGCTCTTTTTCATCTAAATACTGATCATAGATTGGCATATATTTAGAGTGAATCGGTTGATGATGATCCCAATCTAGAACTTCAATGTCTTCATCATGAAATGGAGCATTCTGATCGATTTCTAAAGATGAAGATTTTCGTTCTATGATGCTATCATCAACTTTAATATCAAAATTTTGAAAATTTTCTTGTTGTAAAACAAAATTAGAGGAAGATAATAAATCTTCTTCCTTCTTCATAGCATAACCACCGGCTTCATCTGTGACTACTGGAAGAATCTGCTACTAAACCCTGGATATATAATGCATATCCCCTACACCAATGCTCAAAAAGACACTCAGCTGGGTAAATCCTCTTACGATATGAATAAAAGGCATCATGAAAATATTTCAAAGAGGAAATACTAGAAGCAGGAAGAGCTTTGTACCATTGTCTCGCACAACCATCTAATGAATACATAAACATTTTCATCAATACATCTTCATGATGTATGCTCAATTGATCCATGTATTGATGAAATTTAATTACATGGTGTGTCGGATTGTCTTCTTCCTTTTCTCGGAATCGCGGAAGAAAATATCCCCATTCATCAATGATAGGTACTGTATTTGGAAACCCAGGAACATTTGAGAAATTGAGCGGAGAAAATCTCTATGCCAACATAGTTTCAAAACGCTTTGACATCTTGTAAAATCGCCTCTGGATTCTTCAAACATGGAGTCACCCAGTGAATAAATCTGTAGTCAAATTAGTGTCCTGCTCCTGTCCACCATCAAGAGCTAGATCTAATTGTTGTCATTCTTTCCCGTGGAATATATCCTTTCGTTTCTCCGTCCCCGGCAACGATTCCATAAGAAGAAGATGTTATCCCTAAAGTTGAACCTAGACTACAAGGGTTCAAGCTTAAAGAAATCTTTTTCAAAAATATAATTTACTGAAATCAAGATAAAAATTGGGCTGGTATGTAATAAAAGATATAAGGAAATCATATAACCATTAAAGATCTGTATAACATAAAATAGAATACAAAATTCAATATCAAAGAAACTACGAGCACGAATTTATGAAATGAGATTGACTCTGTCATTAAAAGTTTAAAAGATAACTGTATTTTACCATAAGAATCATGTAATAGGATTTAATTGACCATATACAGGATAAATCACAAAAAATACAATTCATAAGATACAAAGTCAACTCAAAATCATAATCATATCAAAGCAGAACCTGTATTGAAGATGCAGAGCATTTCATGTTATACAGCATATCATCAAAATTGGATTTTTATAACTCCAATTTCCACCCTTTTTCAATCTAGTGACTATCCTTATATACAAAATATCTGAGTTTCTAAGATAGTTATCAGATCCTACTTCTATGGATCTGATTTCTTCAAAAATAGAAAAGTCAATCTTCTAAAACCGTCTGCCTTAATTATCTGGAGCTCGTTCTGATTTTCTACCTGAATAATTGGATCTAGAATTAATATACTCTGCCATTTGGTATTTGTGTTGACACATGGGCTTCTTTGATGCTTGAACTCGGTTTCTGGATTTAATACTTAAAAGATCATGAATCCTGGATCCGGTGACTCATGCCAACCATCTCAGCAATTCCACCGGCATTTGTCACTGATAGGTCCATATGCATCAATGGCCAATCCAGTTGCTATTGTACTAAGCATGCCCAAAGCCGCTACGACAATTGCAAATATGGGAATAATAACATATTTGTATCCCAAAGCCAACCAAAATATAACATTAGTTGCTGCTCCAGCCCTACATGAATCAGCAACATCTTGGATAGGGCTGTAAGCTTTACTTGTGTAATACTCTGTGACAAAACCAATAACAAGGCCAGCCCACAAACCAATAGCAACGCAGAAGAAAAGCTCCTAGTTCTTTACAACCTTATGGGCACCACAATTGAAAATGATGAAGGATGAAGGCAATGCAACTAAACTTACAACAGCAATGCCAATGGTCATCAATACTGTGGAGATAATAAGTTGTTTTTTCAATGCAGGCTCAATTTCCTTCACAGACTTGATCTCAAATATGTCACTCGCAAAGAGGGTTGTGATTAAGAAAGCAATGATACCCATTGAACTCATAAGCAAGGGATAGAACATGGTAGTAAAGTCATGAGTGTTTCCAAATGATGATATGGATGCAAGAACCAGAGCTGCACATGAAGCTTCAGCATAGGACCCAAATAAATCTGATCCCATACCAGCAATATCTCCAACATTGTCACCGATATTATCAGCAACGATAAGGGAGTTTCCTTGTCCAGCTATAAATACTCAACGAATTTTATAGTGGTTTTTTTCCAATGCAGGTTGATTCTGTAGATTTGGTTTCCTTGCAGACAACCAACTAGTTTCAGTGTAGATATTTAACAAACAATGAACTCGCCCTTTTGGACCCGATATTTCCTTTCCCTGTAATGGCCGAAGAAACTTGGAAATCAAAATGTTGATAGAATATATTTCACGTAGAGCAGCAATAGCATGACAAGCCTCTCTGACAGCAATTTTTTTATCACTGATAAATACTTGTGGTCAACCAAAAACCATTCAAACTCCATTCGTACCAGTAAATCACCAAAAGGACGCCAATACTCTTCATAAAAATCATACATGCTTCTGTTTTCAACCCCTGGAAATAACCAAACCCTCTCAACCATTTTTGATCTGAGGCTTTTCCAGAGAGTCAATGTACTTATAGATTCTTGGGAAGAATAACATATCCATGACATGCGTTCTGTTCTTTGGAGCTCTTCAACAGGGGCAAGAGTGATAACTTTCCCTTTTTTGACATCCTTCTTTATCTTCTTTTTCCCCAAAATTGCTTTCATTGACTCCTTGGTTGTAATTAGCTTAACTTCACTTTCTGCAACAGCTCCATCCATGACCCTTGGATCCTTCGTAAGAGCTTCAAGTGAATAGACACCTTCTCTACTCTTTGCAGGATCCCATAGCCATGCAATATGCGTTGTATTAGCATGGAACCCATTGGCATTGATCCCATGATTTTCTATGATATGCTTGTCAAAGCTATAATTATGCCAATTCTCGTTGAGTGCTTGTGTGGATCCTTCTCGGCATCTTGCTATGAGAATTGGGGCATATATTATAATCTTGATATTGAACAATGCTACTTGAAACTTCACACAGAGTCTCGGCACCTGGACATTCATTGTGTAAAAGCATGTGTCTAAAAAAAATTTAGTGGGATGAATGTGGTGACAACAAATTCCTTGACCAACCTATTTGAAGGGAAGAACATAAATCAGAATATGACTTTGAGAAAACAGTTGAAGAATATGAATATCCAGAATGCAGAGACCGTATAGTCATATTTTACGAGGGTCTCTCAAATCAAAGAACAACTTGTAGCAGTAGAAGAAGAAGTGGTGATAGCCACCTTGAATAGCCTCCGAGGATCATGGGATTCATTCATTTGAGGAATGTGTGTCAAAACGAAGTGATTGATTTCAACTAACTCTGGGAAGAGTGCACACAAGAAGAAGCTCGACTCATAATAAGAGAAACAGAATATGGGAGCAACTGAAGATCAAGCACTCACGATTCAAAGAACATCCCTCAAGCGATGAGGAATGTGAAGAAGTCAATTCTTGAAGAACCTCTTATCCACCTTAGCATCTCGATAAGAAATGATGATGTCATGAATGAAGAACATGATGAAGTTGAAGGCTCAAGAAGGAGTCTACCAACGAAACGAATAAACATAAGTATTCAATTGTCATTTCATGATATTGTTTTGTTATGCATTTGTTTATATTCAGTTGATGTATTATGCATGATAGAATGTTTTCATTAATGACAATATACTACTAAGACGCATGTGATGCGTAAGTATCTCATGGTGCTATACAACTCTGCATTGCTACTTATCTAGAATGAAACCTCTTTGATGACATATTGGATTAGTGCACAATCTCAATGTTGTCCTGGTAGAGATGGAAGGCATTTAGAAAAGTTTCCATGAGATATGGATGAATGTTGTATCGGCTAAAATAGTTGCATGATCATATATTTATGCATAATAATTTTCCATTATGAATATCCCTTATGAAAATTTTCTAACCATATAACTAATGCATTTGACTTGTAGGAAAGATCGCGTACAATCACCTACAAGCAAAGAAGGATGAGACTTGTTTCGAAGAACAAGTGACGACAGTTCAAGAAAGAATCCAAGATGAAGAATAATATGGTGATACTTTCAAAGAAGGGATCTCAGACATAGTGCAGTCATTAGAGGAAATTTGGGGTCTCAAATGGGCCTCCTAAGGAAAATAATAAAATAATAGTTAAAATAATAAAATAATAGTTATTAATTTTGGAGGAAGAATGAAAAAAACTACTTTTGTGTTTGTATTTTCGACATATCTCCCTGTTTTTTTACTCAAATTCTGAGCGGGAGAGCTCGTTGGATGTGGAATTTAATTCCACATCCAACGAGTACCCACACTGCATAATTTTGATAGACTCCGCTACCCCAAAAACAATAAATTCCTAAAAAAATGTAATGATGACACGTGAAATACTTTAGCAAAGTCCGTCAAAAGTATGCAGTGTTGGATGTGGAATTAAATTCCACATCCAACAAGCTCTCCCGCTTGAAAATTGAGTAAAAACACAGGGAGATATGTCGAAAATAAGAACAAAAAAAGTAGTTTTCTTTTATGAAAAATATGTCAATTCAACCATTATGGTTGACTCATTTTATTGAAATTCTATTGGTTCTTGAATTCCAACTCACAAAATTTATTGTTGGTGCATTTTCTTATAAAGCCGATTTTAGACCCCAAATTTCCTCTAATGTATGCAACACTGTTGAGCGACATCATTGATGAAGAACCTTCTAGCTATGAAGAAGTAACCAAGAAGAAAGGGAAGACCAGTTCAAAAGAATGATGTCTAGGATGCAGTATCGAGACCTGAAAGGAAGTTCATAGTTCTATCATGCAGTAGATGGAAACATCGTGGGATACAAGGCAAGATTCGTAGCATGAGGCATAGACTATGAAGAGACATTTGCATCCACTAGAAATACACATGACAGACAGAATCATGTGTGCAAATGAAAGAAGTCCTTGTACAAGCTCAGAAGACACCCATGGGATAACACATACATGAGGAGCTTGAAGATCACCTAGAGTGATGAAGATATTAACCTTTGCTACAGGTTGAAGATGGAAGCCTATAGAGGATGACAAGCTCACAGATGGGTGTGAGAAGAACTTTTGAAAAGGTTCAAGATACATGATCTTGGTATCGAGTAACCCCAGACAAATACATAGAATATTAGTAGCAGAGGAAGCTACTTGTCACTCAAGTACAGAATGTTTTCGATGCATAGAGTACGAAAGACAGAGGAAGTATGATGCTTCGCTTCAGAGGGAGTGACTACAGAAGATATTGAGGTTCAACATGGTATGACAGGATGGACAGATTACTGATAACTCAAGGCTTTACTGAGAGTAAAGCGAATTCCAGCCCTTGCTTCAAGGTTGAAGGCAGAAGACCAGTGATGCTCAAGTTATATGTCAATGACTTGTTCCTAACAAAAAAGAGGAACTCATTAAAGTTGCAAGAAGGAGACTTGCTACTGAGTTCAAAGGACTTGGATATGGAGGTGTGGTAGAATGCAGATGGAATCTCCCTGGGACAAGGGAAGTATGCAGAAGATATCCTGAAGAGGTTCAGGATGATGGACTACAAGGCCATGACCACACCTATGGAATTGAACTAAAGCTTCGAAGTAATGCTTCATCAAAGTCGGTTGATGCTACAATGTATCGTCAGATGATTAGGTCCTTGATGTACCTGATGAAAATGAGACTAGATATTTGCTTTGCTGTGAACACATTGAGCCAGTTCCTGACAGATCCTAGACATGTTCACTTGATTGCTGCGAAGCATATTCTAAGGTACCTAAAGGGTACAATTGATTATAGGATCAAGTATGAGATTAATCAAAACATTAAAGTGAAGGGTTATGTGGATTCGGATTTGGCAGGCACTACCATTGATAGCAAGAGAACTTCTTGGTGTAGCAAGAAGCAGTCCTGCATGGCACTGAGTACAGCCGAGGAATAATATGTTGCCACTTGCTATTTGGGAGGTAGTATGTTTCTTTTGAAAAGTACTATTTGATTTGGTTGATCTGACTTGCATTTTTTGTATGATGCAGAGAGGAGCAGTGATCGAGATCAAGATCTCTCAAAAGAGGGAGTTCTAGCATAGCCAGTGAGACAGGTTGTCTGAGCATAAATCCTAGCAAAGCTCGTAGGTTGCTCAGACGTAAACGGTCCTGTAGGTTGTCCTTGGATGTAATAGGTCCTGGAAAATCTTGTAGGTTATCCTTGGATGTAATCATCCCTGATGTGATTCTATGCTAGAAATGGCCAGAGTGAAGTTTGAGTACTTCAGGGAGAATCTTGGTATTCTCCAGATTGAGGTTCCCTCCAAAGGTAAGTGATGAGTCTGTGAACCATTCTGACATGGTGAGAGGATTGGTTCCATCCATGGTCAGATATAAGTGCAGAGATTCTCTGATATGATTGTGGGTTCTATTACCACATGATCAATTCAGGGCCATTCGGATGTGATTGAGGGATGTGTTCCCACATGATTAGATATAAGTGTTGAAGGCCATTCTCTGGGATAATGGAGGCACCTGGTCAGTTACCAGGAATACTCATCCTATAGCTGAGAGCCATTCTAATGTGACCGTGGGATGTGTTCCCACGTGATCAGATGTAAGTGAAGAGCCATTCTGATGTGACTATGGGATGTGTTCCCACATGATCATATATAAGTGCTGAGCCCTTCTAGCATGGATGCGGGATGTGTTCCCCACATGGTTGGATATAAGTGCTGAGCCATTCTAACATGGATGCACGATGTGTTCCCCACATGGCTAGATATAAGTGTTGATCCTTTATAACATGGTTCTTGGATGTGTTCCTCCCATGGTAAGATATAAGTGCTGAGCCTTTCTAACATGGTTCTTGGATTTTTTCCTCCCATGGTTAGATATAAGTCCTGAGCCTTTCTGACATGGTTCTTGGATGTGTTCCTCCCATGGTTAGATACAAGTGCTGAGCCTTTCTGATATGGTTCTTGGATGTGTTCCTCCCATAGTCGGATGTGAGTGCTGAGCCTTTCTGATATGGTTCTTAGATGTGTTCCTCCCATTATCGGATGTGAGTGCTGAGCTTTTTTGGTATGATTCTTGGATGTGTTCCTCCCATGATCGGATGTGAGTGCTAGGCCTTTCTAACATGGTTGTTGGATGTGTTCCTCCCATGGTCAGATATAAGTGTTGGGTAGGCCATTCTGACTTAGGGTCAGATATAAGTGCTGAAGAAGACCTACATGGAGGCTAGGCCTACAACCAGCATGAAAAAGGGCTGGCTCTGTAGAACTTCTTGTGACGAGAAGAATGAATAGATAGCACCATTTGATTGAGATAGCGGAAGCAGTGATGATCCAGTTTTGATGATGATCCAGCGATGATCCAGCTTTGACGATAATCCAGTTTTGATGATGATCCAGTGATGATCCAGTTCGATGATGATCCAATAATGATGATCTAGTGATGATCCAGATCCAGTGATGATCCAGATCTAGTGATGATCCATATGATATAGAGAAGAAGACTTGTGCTGATAAATTGTGTCGAGAGAATAGCTTCCTAGTTAAGAGGGAGTGTTGATGTATTTGTAACTTTGGGATGTATTCACTTGTATATTTTATATATTGTACCCCGATGTTTATTCTAGGAAGTATCTGTAATGTCATTGAGTCATGTCATACCCTGATGTTCCTATCGGGAGAATCAATCATGTAAACAAGTCATGTAAAGTCATAGAGGGTAACCCTCATTGTTCAATGGTTAAATTCCCCACAGTTGTGGGGCACTAAGTTTATTAGACTCTCCTATAGAAGTAGGCCCTAGGTGAGTTAATGTGAGTCGGGTCATCAGTACCCTAGTTGTGGTTAGTCGAGCCTACATAACTGAGTTAGGATTACTCAAGCCTACATAACAGAGTTAAAGGTTAAGTGAACGAAAGAATATAAATAGAGAGTGAGACTCTCTATTTATTACACACACATACTCACTCACTGGGGTGCATGAGTGAGAGAGAAGAAGTTGGGATCAGAGAAAGAGACAACTATTGTTGGAGATCATCTTTATGTTTTTGGGTTTTACATTTTCTGTTGGTGCTCATTTTATTTCTGAGGAAGTTGCAAGGTTTTCTCCTTTATGGTTTATCTGAGGAAAATTCTCTGTGTCTCTTGTCTCTTGTGTTTATTGTTGTGCATGTTATTCTCTCAAATAAGATCCTAAGATCATATTGCTTAAATGATAAACATCTAACACGACTCATATCCCTTAGTGTTATATGTCTTTATTGCTCTTGCATATTGGAAAGGATTGATTTCTGGCCCGTTATTTAGTCTGTTGTGGTACACCTCAATCCATAGGAAGCTTCTCTCCATAAAAGAATTAGCGACTCCATTGGAGAGGTTCCTTGTTTTTTATTTGGGGACTGGGTGCACAATGTGCTTGAATTGCTCTCTGTTCTCTGAGTTTATGTGTAGGCTCTAGAATTAGGTTTACCCTTTAGTATCTGGTTGAAGTAATTTTGGTCTTGGCCTATCATTTTACCCTCTTTTTCTTCCTGTACGCAATTTTTTGCTTCACAGTTGTGTATACATGTGGTTTTTTTCTGAATTCCCGTGTATGTACGCAGTTTTTATGCGAACAATTGTGTATGCCTTTGTTTTGAGCTTTATTTGGATGATTGGAACTTGTTGGGTGAGTTTTGGATACTGTTGAGTCTTCCTGGATGTTGTTGGTGTTTGTATACTGCCTTTGTTTCTTACCAGGGACCCTTTTTTATTTACTTTCTATTAGATGTTGTTCTTGTCATATTTTTCCTTTTTTGTTTTGGGATTAGTGAAATAGGTCTCTTTTATCTTGGTGCCTTGCTTGGTTTCTATCTGTGAGTGGTTGCAAGGTCTGAGAGTTGTAGAGTCTTTTGTTGCTTTTACATCTCATTTGTTTCAAAAAATACAAAAATATTTTATTTTTTGCATATTTATGCATTGTTGCATCTTTGCACTTGCATGGTACTTGAATTAGGTTTGCTTATTGAAGTTATAGTAAATTTTTCATTTAGAAATGATTTCATTATCATTTGAAGGAAAATCATGCATCTTATGTAGTGGTATACTCTGTTTTTTCATTTAGACAAGATTGCACTTAGCATTGTTTGTTAGGTGTGCACATTTATTTCACTATTGAGTCATAATACCATTGGTTGCACGGTCATTTCCCTTTAAGTAATCACATCCATTAAAATCAACGCTTAAATTAAAATGAATTACACATTTTTCTTTGTTAGGGTACATCAACAAGATTAGGATTTAGAGTCTTGGAATAGTTCATTGTGAGTTAATTCTCCAAGACTACTAAACGAAACAAGTAGGTGTCTGTCTAGGTGAGAGAGTGAAATCCTTGGTATAATAAGTGTTCTCAGGAGGATCCTATTACACAGTATTTAAGCACGAGGCAGCGTACACAATTGTGGTTGGGATAGTCCCTGGCCACTTTTTGTGGATGTCGGAGATATTTCCAGGATCGTATTCGTATCTGGGATATTTTGAGGTACCGGTTGGTTCTTTCAAGCTTCGGGCTTTGCTACCCTTCCCATATGGTCGATCCCTCCTGTGACTCTTCGCCTGAGCATTGGTTATATTGGGGTGACCTTAGTTTCCTTACCTAGGTATCGCAGGGTGTACTTGCAGAGGTTATTCTATGAGTATCCTGGCCAGGTAGGGGTCAGAAAGCACAATCTCTCTATGTGTTGAAGCTGAGGGCCACTATAATTGGTTACACACATCTTCTTGTAGTGTATGGAAGTCTGAAGCCTCTCCTAGGAGAGACATACTTGCTGCATTAGGGAGCTCATATATCCTCCCCTTGCTTTGCTTGTATTTTGGATGTATATTTTCTTAGGAGTGTGCTCTGTGAACGCTAGATTGCTTTAGGGTGCATAATTAGGTTGAGTCTTTTTCTTTTTGTTGAGTCATAGTGGATCCGGGTGTGGCACTCTGCCATTCTTGTCGTTTAGCAGGTCTTATGCCTTCTACGTCTCCTCCTCCTTTGCGAGAGAGAATCAGAAAGTCTAGCAAGACCGATTCTCGCTTTGATTCACACACAAATCTATCCATGACTCATTCATATGAGATCCTGGAGAATCCCCCTTCTCCACCCTCAAGGGCGGAGACTATACCTGAAATTTTAAATGGGACTCCGAAAGAACCCGACCACTTTGAGTTTGGGGTGTCACATAATGTATTATCACAATTTCTAGACTATATAAACTCAGACCACCGATATTTTTCACATATTCTTAGTGGTGAGACTCATCCGACACCCTTATCACTGGCTTCAGATATGGCATACCAGATCTTCCTGAGACCGGACCAACACCCAATGTCGTATCTGGTGTTGAACCTAGTGCTACGCCTAGGGGAACTGTCGTTCTTTTCAGAGAAGATAGATTTGGTAGTAGTCATATTGCACCTTCTACTCCTGCAGTGGGAGGATCCTCACACACAAAACCTAGGCCTAGTACTAGTATTCTGATTCATGGAAGTAACCCTAGACATGTGAATTGGGAATACAAGTTATATCCCATCCCATATTCCATCATCTTCAGCACCTGTTCCTTCAAATGTTTTTTTAACGACAAATCCTCCCCCTAACTCGCATGGTCCTTTAGGTCGGAGTTCTACCATTAGCCATGTTCTTCCCGCGTCTTCTCACACCATAGTGTCACAAGGCTATTTGCCTCCTTCTATGTCAGTAGAGTATGTACCACCTTATATACCACCTTATGGGTCCAGGACTCAACCTGCTTATCAGTATTATAACTATGGCTTCGTAGCACCCCAGTCTCAAGGTATCCCGAACTACAATGTTCCCATTCACCCTTTTATGGGTCAAATGGGAAGAGGCTACTATCCCACTGGCCAAGGCCATGGTGTTTACAACAATCAGACCTATTTGAACCAGTCTTATCAGAGAGCATGGAACCAAATTCCACAGCCTAGGCTCCCTTTTCTAGCGAAGGTAAGACTAGTGAGGACCCTGCCAACATGGACGGTTGTCCCTCCCAAGATTCCTTCGGACATTCCAAAATTCGAAGGTAAGGCTGGTGAGGACCCTGGTGAGCATGTCACAACTTTCCACCTATGGTGCTCTTCAAATTCATTGAATCATGATTATGTTTGTTTAATACTATTTCAACACACCCTCGCGGGTCCTACGGCGAAGTGGTATATAAAGTTTCTTGGGGGCACATTTCAGACCTTTAATGACTTAGCCATGACCTTCCTCAATTAGTTTCAGCAACCCATGCGTTACAATCCTAGTACTGAACTTTTTTCAACATTTCGGCAGGATAAAGCCACCCATATATCCGATCACATCCAAGAGTGACGTAGACGAAATCAGTTGATTAAGGGTCACATTTCACTAGAGTTTCGTTTGGAGTGGTTCCTCAAATCATTATTTCCCTATATAGCAAAGGATGTTTCCACATCCGGAGTGTAGAATGAGGAACATGCTATCTTTCGAGCTCATCAATTAGACTTGATTTATGCTCAGACTAGGATTTTGTATGATATTATTCCTAATGCACCACGATCCAATTTTGATCTGAATTTCAAACCTGGGACACATGCCAACAACATTGTTGGCTCTACAAGTGATAAACCTGCAGACTCAGTTGCAAATCAAATTAATAAGTTATCTATTAACCAGCCTACATTGGGACAAGCTACGGCTTCATCTCATCCCACCCAAAGGATGGATGTACTTTTCGTGCAATCGTTGAACCCGAAGGGTAACAAGTAACCCGAACGGAATAAGAAGAAAGGTAGAAACAACCAAAAGGGTGGGAATAGGAATGGAAATGCTAATGATGACAAGAACGATAGTAATCCTGTGGGGGTAGATCATCTCACTCACTTGTGCCCTCGTATGGAATATTCCTTGAAGTTCATCGCATAGAGCCCAGTTGTGTTGACGGATCCTTTACCGCAAAACCAAAATATGAACTCGAGGACTGTGGACCTTGGTAGTGCTTCTGGTGGGAGTCAAAACCCACCAAACACCATAAGTGGCCATGGTTGCATCAACATGATGTCTGCCGAAAATTTTGTGACGCATACTAAGGATTATGGTACATCGCAACCTAACCTAGGAAAAGAACCTGCTCCACCCGAGAACTCTTTGCGTATTGAGAAACCTAGTGACAATCCTGAAGCTCCACCTCGCATTCATAAGGGAGACTTAAAGCGTTCGGGGCACAATCCTAATGCCCGAGCCACTGAGAACTCTTCTATTGCTAAGGATTTGGGCCAGACTCCTTGTGCGATGTCTGCTTTATAAGTTCTTTAGGATTTCCATTCACAAAGGAAATCCTTATTGTCTGTTCTTGGGGTTGTTGATAGGATTTCTTCCACAACATGAAGCAACCGTATCCGGTTGGACTCTTAATAGTCGAATCTGACTTTCATGTTTGATAGTAAAATAAGAATTATGTATTAGATGATGATATAAATTTACAACAAACTCTCCTTTATACGGCTTGAGAAATCATAGTGAAGGGTTATGCCCTTTCACTAGCAACCTAATAATCTATTTATTTATAATTAATAATATTAATTAAATATTCACAACATTGCCTTACCCTTGGAAAAATCTTTGTCCTCAAAGCTTGAGTATTTTCCTAATGTCGTTCTTCATTATGATTTGGTGTCCGTATTAGAATTGGATGATATTTCTTTTGCAGAGACTCGCACTTCCTTTCCATTGGTGATTCTACACTGTATTGTCCTATTTTTCCTACATTTATGGCCAAGGGTCATGTCATCACCGTATCGATGAAATATGTTTTTCTTCTTTTTTTATTATCAGAGTAATTGTTTGATGACTTTGACCTATTTTCCATTTCATAGGCATATGATTGAGGTTTGTGGCATTGATGGTAGGGTGACCAAGTATCTTCACAGTACCTACATTGTGTCTCTTTTTCTTATCAATAATGGTTATCTCCTTTTGTTTTTATTCCATCCGATTTGTGTTCTGCGGATATGGCTTTATGTCTTTCTACTTCTACGTTAGGTATGCCATGTAACTTTAACTCTTTTTGGAGGTATGTTTTAAGACCTCCTAGATATATTTTGAGTCTTTGTTTGCCAGACAACCCAAATACTCATGTCAATCAGGATTCCCACTAATGTGTGAATTCCTCAACACTTCTAACCTGTTGTAGTCTGGTAAGTTTACTGAAAAATTCATCTTCTTTGATTCCTTGAAACCTATTAAAAAAACATTTTTGAACAAGTTCCAAGTGTAGGAAAAATTGTCTCTCCTCCACCATAAGTACCAATTATAGGCGTACCCTTCCATATGCATTAATGCATATTTCACCTTCTCCTCGTCATATTGAATATTGTAAATGTCTAAGTATTATTCCGCTTTGTTTAGCCAAGAAACACATTGGTCTTCACTTCCATTGTATTTCAACAACTCCATTTTTTCCTTAGGTGGGTACACTATGTAAGGATGATATTGATTCCCTTTTGCCTTAAGGTTTGATGGTGACTTGGAACTACTGGATGATGCAAGTGACATATTTGAACTGCTTCGTTGTTGGCGGTGATTTTTACCCTTTTTATTCTCTACTACTGATAGCATCTAATTTGTTTTTTAATCATGCCTCCATATTTGGTGGTACTTTTGTTTCTATCTCTTGCTTAAGCATCACATTGTTAATATTAAGTTTCTTTTTGCAATTCTTCTTGGTTCTTGGTAAGTACTTCCTGTGTGGAAATATGAAATTATTCCTCTAGCATGTCTAGACTATTGACTTGGTCTGTCTTAGGAATTAGTCTTTATAACACCTCGATTAAGGTATTATGGTTCTGTTTCATGGCACTCAAGTTCTGTGTTAAGGTGTTTATGTTTTGAGTCATGGTACTCATTTTGTCATCCAAGTCTTTTTGTTTTTTGTTCAGGATGTCAAATGTTTCATCCAACCTTCTTTCTAGTACTAGAACAACTTCGTCTTTGATTTCCTTTTTAAGCATTGTATTGTTATTTTTCATCTCTTCCTTCAAGCCTTTTTGGTTAGCAACAAGGGACATGATGTCCTTCTCCATTTTTTCAATTTGCTCTTTTAGTTCCGACATGGTCTTGGACCTAGTATGTGGAGGTGTGTACTTCAACGCTATTTTGGCTTATTAGGGGTGGAAAATATATATAT
>LPNX010614655.1:166340-199409 GCA_001517045.1 Pseudotsuga menziesii
GGTGTTCTAGACTATGCGTGTAGAGGATGAGATAATGGAATGCGCGAAGGAGTGAGAAGTGTAGCAGGTGGGTATGGAGAAGGAATGTTGAGGGGTTGGGTGTTGAGGAACTAAGCGGATACGGTTGGAAGGAGGAACAATGCATTGAGAGAAGCGCTGGGTGGAGGATGGCGCGTGGCCGGCAGGAGTAGCGCACGGAGTGGATAGGTGCAAGAAACAATACGGTTGGAATGAGGGTGTAAAATGTGCATGAGGGTACATGAAAGAGACAAGGCGCATGGGAGATGATGGAGCCGGAAGCGCGCGGGTAGGAGAGGAGTAGCAGCGAGCAGGGAACGTGTGCAAGTAGGAGAGGAGCAACAGGTGGGAAGGTAAGATAGGAGCAACATGGAGTAGTGGATGGGGAGGTAAGGTTGGAGCAGCGTGGAGCAACATGGATGGGAGAGTGCGGTAGTGGATTCAGATGTGAAGTGGACAGTGAGGTAGAAAAGGGAAAAGTGCGCAGGAGGGGTGAAGACCAGTAGCAAGAAATGCACGAAGGGAGGAGGATGTTGAGGAAAGTGAGGAGCAGAGTGTGATGGAGCAGGGCATAGTAGGTGGAGGGAGTGGAAGCAAAGAGGAAAAATTATGGAGGGTAGGGATAAGAGAGGGAGGTTGAGCTGAATCGGAGCTCAGGCCGAAGGAGCGAATCCACTCTGATACATCTAGGAGCAACCATATTCAGTTGGACTCTTAATATTCAAATTTGACTTTCATGTTTGATAGTAAAATAAGAATAATGTATTAGATGATGATATAAATTTACAATAAGCTTGCCTTTATACGGCTTGAGCAAGCATATTGAAGGGTTACGCCCTTTCAATAGCAACCTAATAATCTATTTATTTATAATTAATAATATTAATTAAATATTCACAACACAATGATTAAATTTGAAACTCATGGACTCGAGCCTCGCTTTCCTTACTATGTGTCTCTTCTAGAGCATGTCAAGTGTATGAAAAACACCATCAAGAGCACAATGATTGATGAAGGCACTGCTGCTTTTGTGATGTCTTTAGCTTGCTGGAAGGGCTTGGTTTCTCCTACATTATCAAAAAATGGAACCATGTTCACTGCATTTGATGGAAGATATTTTCGGACGCATGGTATACTTCCTTCCCTTGAGTTCCAATTGGGGTGGGAGACACTAGCGATCGAGGTTGAGGTGGTTGACGGGCCCCTCAACTATAATATTTTACTGCAATGTAACTAGATTTATAACATGCAATTTTTTGTGTAATCTCTCTTCTAGGTAGTTTTTTTTCCTTTGGGTGGGAGGATTGTCACAATCCATCAGAAATTTTTTGATAATTCCGGTATGAAAGCATTGTCGGGTGCTACTATCTCGATCATTGATCATTCTCATCCGGCAATTGAGAATGTTGAGGTTGGCATGTATCCTTCATTGATGAGAACTTTTAATTGTCCCACACCCATTCTTATCATAGGTTCTAGTTTTGGTAGAGCTTCATCATCGTTGTGTTTGGTTCCTTTTCATACTTTGCATTTGGAGGATCCTTGGACTGTCCCTTCTCCGAGTAATTTGGGTGAAGACTCTCTACCTACCAAGATAAACATACTGTTATCTATAGCTTTGGCGGCTTATCAAGCTAATCTTGGTCCTGTTGTAGATCCTAGTCCTTCCTCTTCACAGATGGAGGAGGAGGACCCTTCTGCACTGCCTTCTTGGGAGGTTGCGTCATCTCAATTCCATGACTGATTCGACGAAATTTTTTCAACAGATGAAGCTATTTATAGTTTAGAACAACCTTGGGGAGAGTTGCATCATATATCTTATTTTCTTCCTAAGCTTGATCGCATATAGTGTGATGACTATAGGGCGATTCTGAGCGAGAAATTTGGTAGGCCCGTGGTCCCATTAGGCTCTCCTAGTAAGTATGCCGAAAGGAACATGGCCAAATTGTCACCTACTATACCTATCAACATTTCTCAAACTTCTCAAAAGATTGAGAATGTGTACATTGGGGCATATTGTTCCCCTAATGAGGTTGAAACATACATGAAGCTCTTTAAATAATTTCGAGATGTTTTTGCTTGGTCATATGAGGAGATGCCAGGAATTGACCCTCGCATTGTAGAACATGAAATTAAAACCTTTATGGATGCTAAACATGTTTGACAATGTTTATGTGCAATGAATCCTATGAAAGCACCCGTTATTAAGGTTGAGGTAGAGAAGTTTCTTAAGGCTAGATTCATCTATCCCATTCCCTTGACTGAATGGGTGTCAAATCCCATTCTGATTGACAAGAAGCACGGAATGATCCGTATATGCACTGATTTCAGAGACTTGAATCAAGCATGTCCTAAGGATAAATTCCCCACACCATTTACTGATCATATTTTGGATGAGTGTGGGGGGAGTGAGGTTTTCTCTTTTATCAATGGATTTGCTGGATATAATCAGATCCAGATTAAACTCGAGGATCAACATAAAACAACTTTCATTTTTCCTTGGGTTATGTTTGCATATCGAAAAATTCCCTTCATCCTTAAAAACATCGGAGCTAATTTTCAATGGGCTATGACCTTCGCGTTTCACATCCTTAAAAGAATAATTGAAGTTTATCTTAATGACTTAGCTGCTCACTCTCCTTTGAGGGTGCATCATCCTGATCATTTTCACTTGGTTTTCGAAAGATGTCGTCGATATTAAATTCAGTTAAATCCTCATAAGTGCATATTTTGCATGAAAGTAGGTCGCTTACTAGGGTTCATCGTTTCCAAGGAGGGTGTTGGGGCGTGGACTTAATGGTCCTCAAAAGTGGTAACTCCGCAGTTTTTGAGCAAACCAGATTTGCAAGTCAAAATAGTCTTAGGGGTGTCGGGGTTGAGTCAAATCCTTCTTTTTGTAATTGTCCATAATTTTTGGGTGTAAGCCCATGATTTTGTAATAGTGCACTTGTATAAATAGGCACTCATGTAAATATGTCAAGATTATCTAATGAGATGAGGATCATGTGATGCAAAGATAAGAGCTATTTTGGGTTTTAAGGTCAAGTCCCAGCTGTGTGCGTGGACGACCTCTGCAGCTGTGTGCACAGAGGGTTTTTGTAAGAAAGGTTCTGCAGCTGTGTGCGTAGAGGGTTTTTGTAAGAAAGGTTCTGCAGCTGTGTGCGCAGAGGGTATTTGTAAGAAAGGTTCTGTAGCTGAGTGCACAAATCTGCAGCTAAGTGCGCAGTTTTGGGTGATTAAGAGGATCTGCAGCTGAGTGCACAGATCAGAACTATGATTTTGTAAAGAAGTTGAATATAGACACAGTTCTGTGGACGTAGCCCCTACACTGGGGGTGAACCACGTTAAATCTTGTGTTGTGGTGGTTCTTTTATATTGTTTCTGTTATGTTTTTATGCTTTTGATAAGTAGGTGAATGCTAATGTAAGATAACTTTTAAATATTAACTTCGCTCTGAATTCCCAGTTAAGGGTTAAGCAAGTAACGTTCTTTTATCTAAACTGCGAAGCTACTTAAGTGAATGTCGAAGCTCTATTTTGTATAAATAATTGTTGTTAAGGCTAAATGTACAGTAATATCCCTCTTCTGCTTGTAGAAACCTGACTCTGCTACACCCCATAGCTATTTCGGGTGAGACTGCAACCTGTTCGCAGGTTGTTGCCGAAAGGGCCAACGCTGTGGGTCTTTTTTTGGGTGCAAAGATCATAGTATAAAACCTGGGTATTCCCTATAGCCCAACAAATTGGTTCCGTTGCCGGTTGAACTCAGTATCTACTTTAAGAGGGATCTACGTCGTACCTAGAGGGCTATGTTTTGGAGGCCCCCAGTAAAAGAAATCGGTGATTGGATTGAAGAGACTTATCTGAAATTTGCTGAACAAGAAAATAAGGATCCTCGTCGTAGCTTAGACGACTTTTTGCAAAGGTACATTTTCACTGATATTTATGAAGTTTTCTTTGGTAGTATCCACATAGAAATGCACCAATGGTTATCTAGGTTGACAGAAAGAAAGACAAACTTCAAGGAATATTAGTTTCCTGATTGGACCCCCGCAAGAATTAACATATTGAAAATAGTGAACAACACGATATCACGAGCTGTTGATTTCTGGACAATGCAAACCCTTGAAGCATTTGTGACAGAGTTTGCCATCGACACAAGTACCTCTTTTAGCGAAGCTGAAAGATAGTTTTTCAAAGGACCAAGGGGTAAGTACCTAAATTCATTTAGTCTGCAAATTAAAATGCTCTTGGCTGAGAAAGGTATATTGTTGATCGAATCAGATTGCTAGATTTCTTTTTACTAACCTATGTTTGCGAGTGAAAGTGACTTCGACTAGCAAAGTGGTTTGCTGCAAAGCGGTAAAAGATACAAGAGAAACCTAGAATCCTATACCCTAGGCCAGAATACCGGTTATTCCCCATTAAGTCCAAAAGACCCTAAATCTGAATAAACCCCTTTTGTTAGAAACCCTCCTATAACTCCACAGCACAGATCTGTTACCCCTGAGAACCCGTCGCAGTCTGAAAGTAACCCTAGCCCGAGTATTCCTGTCGCAGGTCAGTATACCACAGTAAGTTATCCCCCCCATCGATCCACTATGGCCCATATGACTGACGATATCAAGCTCCTAGTCTTCAAAGGAACTAGATCAGAGGATCCAGAACAGTTTTGGTTCTTATGTGAAGTTGTTTACACTGCTAAGAACATTATGGATCAAGATATAAAAAGAGCACAGCTGGTCACTTCTTTTAGAGACCGAGCTTTGACCTGGTTTATGAAGTTTTCCAGTACTCAGAACCATGTCTTGGTTGATATTAAAACAACAATGATCAAAGAGTTCAAGAAGCCTAAATTAGAGTCACAGTGTATAACTGAACTGAAAGAGATTCAACAGAGGTGAGGTGAATCAGTTTGGGAATTTGATCATAGGTTCAAAGTTCTACTAGATCAAGTTAGTTTCACTATTGGACCAGCGCAGCATAAAGAATGGTTCATTGCAGCCCTATAACCTCATATCAGAACTCCACTCATGCAACAAAAGGTTGCTGATCAGCAAGAGGCTTTGGAGATTGCCATGAAACTGGAGACAGCTCCTGTCAAAGATAATTCTGGCATAGCCCAAATACAAGTGCAGTTGGCAGAAATGGCTTTGGAGATTCATGACATGAAGAAGGGGAAATATATTCATGACGAGGTTTGGTGTACACGATGTAGGACAGAAGGTCATGACAAGGAACAATGTCCTGCATTAATAAATTACCTGAATACTGGTGTACCAAACCCATTTAACCCTAATGTTCTATATTGTGAGATCTATAGAACAACTAGCTAGCATCGACCTGAAGACTGCTATCTGCTGCAGAGATATGTTCAAGTCCCCAAGAATCCTTATTGCAAGTTCTGTAAGTCAGTAGGACACAACGAAGAGGAATGTCGCATCTTTGAACTTATGAGAGAGCAAACATATGATGCTTATAGGGTACAAAACGATGCACAAAGTAATGATGGATATGGTTACCGTGGTGGTCGAGGTAGATTCAGAGGTCGTGGTTGAGGTGGTATGCTTGGAAGAGGTCGAGGCCAGGTTGTTTTCTATAACTGTAATCAGGTAGGACATGTAGCTAGAGACTGTCAGAACCCAACTACGACATGTCGATATTGCAGATCCATAGATCATGTCATTGAGAAATGCCCACAGCTGATAGCCAAGATACAAGAAATAAATGGAGCTCCTACTCAGAATATTCAGATGATTATTGTAGAGCAAAGGCCTGTCCCTATCATTAAAATTGTTACAAGGAGTGGAGCTATGACGCAAGTGCAGCATAAGGAGAAACAGCCTAACGAGGCTTGGGTTCATAAGACCCCAGAGAAAATTCCAGCATTTGATGTTGGAAGAGAAAAAGAAACATTTATGGAAGCCAAAAAAGACTTTGCTGATCCGAGCACATCAGTAGCACCTGCGCAACATCATCAACAGCAGTCACAGTCTCAAGAAGCTTCAACGGATAAAGTAAGTACACTGTCATCATTTTTACAGAGTTGTATGAAGCTCTTAAGGAATCAGAATGCTTTAAATGAGTTACAGAAAGTTATTGCTTCTTGCAAACCTCAGCGAAGCTCTGGTAAAGAAAAAACGATTAATAGAGTTAGAAGGACTAGAAGAGAAATGAAGTTGCATGCTCAGATAGGAGAGTATGACATGACTGACACCATTTTAGACCTAGGCTCAGAAGTAAATGTCTTAACTAAGTAGACATGGGAACAAATGGGAAAACCTACCCTTGAATGGTCTCCTATACAGTTGAGATTAGCCAATCAGCAGAAGATTGTGCCCCTAGGAAGATTCCCTAGTGTCCCAGTAGACATTGATGGAGTAAGTACCTTAGCAGATTTTGAAGTCATTGAAATAATTGATGATATCAACCCCTATCCAGCCTTGCTAGGAATTGAATGGGCAATAGAGAATTCTGCAGTAATCAACCTTAAGAACAGGTAGATGACTTTTGAAGGAAAAGGCTTGAGAGTCATAGTACCCTTGGACCCTTCTCAAGGAGAAAGGTACACAGAGCCAGTCAGAGATGAAGATCAGGATGTTTTGGATCATATCTACAACATCACAGCTAAAGAAGAAGACTATGTTAACCCTACTCCTGAAGGTATAATGGATTGGAAGTGTGATAGTTCTTGCATGACTGATTCAGATGAAGGATTAGAGAATTGGAAAAGTAGACTTTATGAGCTACATGGACATCGATGTGCAAGAATTACCAAGTCTCTCAGATGGCTTGGTTCACAAACAAGAGTCTTACCTCTTTTTGATGGCTTGACAGACCCCGAATATTTTATTTTGCAATTTTTAGAGCAGGTACCAGATTCACAAAAAATGGAGACTCTAGATTCATCATTTAGAGCCACAGTTGCTAGATGGTGGAATAGTCATAAAAAATACATTCATAGTTGGGAAGCTTGTCAAAAGTTCCTTCGCCTGAGATTCATGGATCAACCTTAGGAGGTGCGAAGTAGATTTAATGGTAAGACTAGCCCTCAGGAACATTTGGAGCAGTGCTACGAAGCATGGAAGCAGGTACCTTGTGAAGAATGGGTACATAGGTTTATACACACTCTGGAACCTGTAGCAAAGAACTGGTATGCGGAGGTGGAGCTTCACCATGGTACTGTAAGTTGGGATAGTCTTGTTGATAGTTTTGTACTTACATTTTCTATTAATGAGGTTTTTCCTGCTTTGGACGTAGCTGTTAGGTTGATCCATACTAAGGTGTTTGATGATAAAGAAATAACAGAGTACCAACCTAATTGGAAGGAACAAGAAGCTAATGCAGTAGAATGTTATAACCTCGCAATTGACGAGGATGATGACCCGCGCAATATTAACATTCATGAGTCAGAAGGACACTGCAAAGTACATGGAACAGTAGTCGAAGCACCTAAAGTAACTCAGCCCTTGAAGAAAAGGCAAGTAAACATTAGATCAGAAGAAATTCCTAAGTATGCTACCATTGGAGATTATTGGGATGACGAAATGGTGAGCAAAGTGACCCAACTTCTCCATGAGTATCAGGACTTATTTTCGATGAAGTTCTCAGAAATGAAAGATAGCCTTGGTGATATAGGAGTGATAAAAATCCCTTTGAAGCCTGATGTGAAGCCTGTAAAACAACGCCCTTATAGGCTGAACCCCAAGTATAAATAAAAAGTCAGGATGGAGCTAGATAAGATGCTCATTGTAGGAATCATTGAACCTGTTGAAGAGTCTGAATGGGTCAGCCTTATGGTGGTACAAGAAAATAAGACCAAGGGAGAAATCAGAATCTGTGTTGATTTGAGGAAGCTGAATGATGCCTGTTTACATGCTCCTTTTCCTACTCCCTTTACAGATGAAGTTTTAGACAATGTCGGAGGTCAAGAAGTGTATTCCTTCACTGATGGATTTTTAGGTTACCATCAGATCGGAATTGCTCCAGAGGATTGACATAAAACAACCTTTGCTACAAAAATGGGATCTTTCCAGTATACAGTTATGCCCTTTGGATTGAAGAATGCACCTACTATGTTTTCCAGAGTAGTCATATCTGCATTTAAGGAATTTATACATAAATTCTTGGAAGTTTACTTTGATGATTGGACTATCTTTGGGTTACTAAAAGATCATATAGCCAGTCTAAGACTTATGCTGGACAAGTGTAGACAGCATCAGATTTCATTGAACCTGAAGAAGTGTATCTTTTGTGCACCTTTTGGAATTCTGCTAGGTCACATTGTGTGCAAACAAGGATTGATGTTGGATCCTGCGAAGATATCCATTATTGTGAACTTGCCATTTCCAAAGTCTATTAAGCAACTTCACACTACACTTGGTCATACTAGATATTACAAGAAATTCATCAAAGGATATGCTCAGATTACAGCCCCTATGGAAAAGCAATTGAAGAAAGATATTAAGTTTGAATGGACACCGGAGTGTCAGGAAATCTTGGATATTTTGAAAGAAAAGATGGTAACTGCCCCTATTTTAGTATTCCCTGACTAGAACAAGGAATTTCATGTACATGTTGAAGTATCCTCCATTGCTTTGGGTATAGTATTGGCTCAGTCAGGTGAAGGTAATATTGATCACCCTATTGCTTTTGCAAGCAAAAAATTGTCCACAGTAGAAAAGAATTATACTACGAAAAAATGAGAAGGTCTAGCTATGGTTTATGCCTTGCATAAATTTCGACATTATCTATTAGGATCTCATTTTAAGATGTTCACTGACCATTTTGCTTTGAATTATTTGGTTAACAAACCGGTGTTAGGTGGAAGGATATGCAGATGGCTGATTCTATTTCAGGAATATGACTTTGAGATCATAGTTAAGCCTGGAAGACTTAACCTAGGGCTTGACCACTTGTCGAGGCTCAAGTCAGGAGAAGAGCCCACTAGTTTGGATGAAGGTCTTCCTGATGCCTAGTTGTTTGCCATTCAGATGGTTGATGACTATTTTCAGGATATTGTTCGGTACTTATCTATAGGTTTTGCACCTGCTGAGATGACAACACAGTAGAAGAAGCAGCTGGTAGTTAGAGCAGTAGACATTACTTTGATAGCAGGCCAGCTATATAAGATGGGACCAGATGAAATATTGCGCAGATGTGTCCTGGAGCATGAAAAGCCATTGATTTTGGCTGAAGCACATTCTGGAGCAGAAGGAGGACTAAATATGATCCTTACAGAGATGCAGACGGATACAGAGCTCGACAAAGTGAAAAAGGCGGTCGCACAGAAGGAGCAAGCAACCGACGATATCATGCATGGCCTCAACAAGCAGTTGACTCTCTTTGCCAACAAGATTCTTCCACCAGACAAGCAGCACAGTGTCCTGGGACGGGACACTAGTGAGTCTTAGGGGCCTGTTGGGGTGCGGACCTAACGGTCCTCAAAAGTGGTAACTCCGCGGTTTTTGAGCAAAGCGGAGTTGCTCATCAAAAAAGTCTTAGGGGTGTTGGGGTTGAGTCAAAGACCCCTTTTTGTAATTGTCCATAATTTTCGGGTGTAAGCCCATGATTTTGTAATAGTGCACTTGTATAAATAGGCACTCATGTAAATATGTCAAGATTATCTAATGAGATGAGGATCATGTGATGCGAAGCTAAGAGCTATTTTGGGTTTTAAGGTCAAGTCCCAGCTGTGTGCGTGGACGACCTCTGTAGCTGTGGGGTTTTTGTAAGAAAGGTTTTGTAGCTGTGTGCGCAGAGGGTTTTTGTAAGAAAGGTTTTGCAGCTGAGTGAGCAGATCTACAGCTAAGTGTGCAGTTTTGGGTGATTAAGAGGATCTGCAGCTAAGTGCGCAGATCAGAACTATGATTTTGTAAAGAAGTTGAATATAGACACAGTCCTATGGACGTAGCCCCTACACTGGGGGTGAACCACGTTAAATCTTGTGTTGTGGTGGTTCTTTTATGTTGTTTCTGTTATGTTTTTATGCTTTTAATGAGTAGGTGAATGCTAACGTAAGATAACTATTAAATATTAACTTCACTCTGAATTCCCAGTTAAGGGTTAAGCAAGTAATGTTCTTTTATCTAAACTGCGAAGCTACTTAAGTGAATGTCGAAGCTCTATCTTGTATAAATAATTGTTTTTAATGCTAAAGGTACAGTAATATCCCTCTTCTGCTTGCAGAAACCTGATTCTACGGCACCCCATAGCTGTTTCGGGTGAGACTGCAACCTATTCGCAAGTTGTTGCTGAAAGGGCCAACACTGTGGGTATTTTTGTTGGTGCGAAGATCATAGTATAAAACCTGGGTCTTCCTTATAGCCCAAATGAGGGCATTAGAGTCAACCCTTTAAATTTTGATGAAAAAATTCAACTATATCCCCCGTGTAATATTAGACATATTCAAAGTTTGCAAGGGATGGCAAACTTCTTGCGAAGATTCACTGTCAATTTTTCCAATTTTACTAAGGGTTTCATGTTCTTATTGAATAAAGACACACCATTTATCTAAGATGAGTGGGACTAGGAGTCTTTATGATGCTTTAAAGAAAGCCTTGGCATTGGCCCCCATGCTTAGTCCACCCGACTATAGCCGTGACTTTTTTATATATGTGGTCGTGTCTCAAGAGACGATTGGTATGGTCTTGGTTCAAGAAGATGAGGAGCTCCGAGAGAATTTAATATATTATCTTACCCAGAACCTTATTGATGTGGAGCTTCTTTACACTCATGTCGAGAAGCTAGTTTGGAAATTGAACCCAAGTGATAGATCAATTACACTCACAAAATTACTAATCAAGCATGCACAATTCACACAAAAGGAGACTGAAATTGGAGCATAACTTAATCCTGTATTGAATAAGTGTACATTAGACAACCATATGAAGTAATAGGCTGCTCAAATGTATAATTACATGAGATATTTGAAAGCACTAGGTTGCTATTCGAATTGGTCAAAAAGCAGGCTTACTAAATCTAGTCAAATCCTCCATAGGTGCAAGAAAGACTTTCCAAATCTATGAAGATGCTCACGAATAGGCTAAATAAAGTGGGAAAGATGATAGGTGATGGAAATACAACTCAATCATGCTTTTTTTTTTAGAAAAGGAAGGAGGAGGATGTGGGAAAAAAACAAGGCAATTTTTCCTAGACTAGTTTTTCCTTTATGCCTTGAAACTGCTGTAAAGCAAGGAAACTTTCAGAAAAAGAAGAATTGCACTTTTAGGAACCAGGAATAAAAGTAGACTTGCTAAAATAGTTTCTAGGATGATTCCAAAGTGCTCCATGACCCAGTTTAGCAAGTATTGACTTCTAAGTGCATGTGGAAGCCAACTAGCATAGAGAGGAATCTAGGAATAAGACAAAAATGATTAATTAATGTCAAATATGGGTAAATATGGGTTGATTATTCTAACACCCTCCTTAATCCTGACTTTATGAGTAAATATCAGAAAATTATAGGGCCTAGAACCAATACTTAGTCACCCTTTACATACTGCATGTCCATACAACCAAGGAAAGAGGCAAAAACCCAGTGGGAAAAATCCTCCCTTAAACATGGATAGGAAACAAAATTTGAAAATATTGTCATCAATCATGCTTCACCACATTATCAGCAATCCCGAGTAGTGATTTGAGATTATGAAGTTCTTCTCAAAAAACACTTTGGTGAAGATGTCTGCTACTTGCTCTGAAGATGCGCAGTAGAGTAGAGCAATGGTACAAACATGCACAAGCTCCCTGATGTAGTGCATATGGATCTCAATGTGCTTGGTTCTCTGTCTTTGAACTAGATCAGTGGAGATTAGAATGGTGCTTTGATTGTCACAATACATGACTGTTGAAAAATATGATTCAAAACCACATTCTCCAAGTATTACCTGCAACCTGTTTCCACTGCAACATTTCCCAAAAATATTTTTTGATATTTTTTGGCCCCCTTGAAAATATTAATTGCCTTTTATTTGATTGTCTTTTTTATTTTTGTTAGAATAATCAACCCATAGTATTTACCCACTTAGACATTATTTCATTTATTTTGTCTTATTTGCCTAGTCCATGAGTCCCACCATGTGCAAGTTGTCAATTGCCTATCCATAGAGGTCAAACTTGCCATTATTGACTCATGGAGCGCTTGGGAAAGCCTTAGGAATCAAATCTGCTTTATTCCTGGCCTCCTAGGCGCCCTTCTGCTTTTTCTGCTTTATTGCCTGCTTTTTCAGTGTTTTAAGGCACATAGGAAAGCAAGACTAGGTGAGGTGAATCAGCTTTGTTGCCTCTTCCTCATCCACTCTTTCCTCCATGCAAAAGCATGTATGAGCTGCCATTTGACCACTCTTTAGATTTCCCATGCGCCCTTGCTAATTCGTGGGGTCCTTGATAGATTTGGGATCAGCTTTTTACACCTATGGGGGATTTGCCTATTTTGGGTAAGCCTGCTTTATGCTAGATTTGGATGCTTCCTTATGCATTCGATTTTCTCATGTATTCTATAAATTCAGCAGCCTATGTTATTACAGGGTTGGCTATTGTACACTCAGTTAATATAATTTTGTGTTACAGCTCCATATTCAGTCTCCATTGTTGATAATTTTGCATGATCAATTGTTAATTGCTGTGAGTGAAATTAATCTACTGCAGGCCTGAATTTATACAATTTTCCTGTCCATCATGATTTTTGAAAAAAATTCATTTTTTACCAAGGAAGAAAGTCTATCTACAGCAGCGGACGGTTTCTCAGTCTCGAGCCACTACAACGGGCTATTCTTTGATTTCACGCCGCTACGACGGGTCTTTCCCAACTTATGAGCCAAAACAAAGGGCTTATTTTTCTCTCACCACCACTATAGCGGAAGGTTGATCATTATCGGGCCGCTACGGTGGGTATCTTTTTGTCTTATGCGCTGATGTCCGTCTACTCCCGTTATGTTGGTGAACTTTTCAAGTTGCGTCTGCTACGGCGACAAGTTTTGTTGTCTTTCGATTTGGTTCCCCAAGAACCACTATGGCGGACATTTCCCCAGTTGTGAGCCGCTACGGTGGGTTATTTTCTTTCTCTCAAGCCGTTTCCTATTGACTCCCGCTACAATGGAAAGTTTCGTGGGTCTTGCCCGTTACGGCGGCAGACTTTTAGGTTCGTTTAATTGGAATCAAGGAGCCGCTATGGCGGGAGTTTCTTCATGTTGGGTCTGCTACAGCTGATGTTCCCCATATTTTGTCATGGGGGTATTGTTTGATACGTTGTCGCGGGAAGTGTGTTGAGTTTCAAGACACCGTTGCAGATGGATTGTTGTTTTCTCTCCGATATGTTTCGTATCACCAATCCATAAAGAGATCACAGTAGAATGTTGGTTTCAAGCCATTGTTGCGGATAGAGTTGAGTGTCCAAGCCGCCATTGCGGGAGGTTTCCCATCATGACATAAGTATCTGGCCCACGGTTTGTTGGCACCAAAGGGGTTTTGGGGTCACACGTGAAGGTGAATGATGGGTTTTAAAAGCACAAAAGCCTATTGATTTTCTCATTTCATTTTGTTTTTATGGAGTTCATTGAGCTTGGAGAAAGCGACCCATTTTGAATCCTACCGTGTGATTGTTCTGGTGAAGCTCACGTGGCATATACTCACTGGTCATTTCCAACTATGTGGCGTTTTGCTAACCAGATAGGTAGGTTTTTCTTCTCTTTTTTCCTAGTAAATGATTTTGTAAGGTTTGTAGCTATCCGTCGTCATTGGTGGTTAGGTTTGGACGGGTATTTATGGGGTTTTTGTTTCCCATTTATTTTAATCGGGTTGTGACGGCATATTCTTTCCCTAGTAAGTACATAGGCCTTATGCATATTCAAATACGTTTTCACTGAGTTGGTTAGGTCAAAGATGAGTTCTTAGGAGGCCGATCTTTGTACCAAGATGCAGACAGTTGGCTGCTCACATGTGGGCATTAGCCTGGGCTACGATTTTCTTTTTCCATGCAAGGCCCATAGGTTGAAAATCCTTTGGGATTTGTGGCATTGTTTTTGCCCTAGGGAATTGCCACCATTATTTTAGTTCTTTGAGGTTTCATTGCACCTATGAGAGAGTTAGGGCCATTCAAGGGTTTTAGTTTTTTAAAGAAGAGTGCATAAGGTTTTTCAGCAGCGGTTGCTCGCAGTTCAGTAGGGATTTTTCTAACCATAACCTTGAGCTGGTTTCATAATGTTGTTTCTAATGGAAGGAATTGACAAGGCAAAGAATTTTTAGGTATTTTTTGCTGAAGTGAGGTATATATATGCTTGATTTTCACTTACATTGATCATATAGATGCTAAGACAGTTTTATGTTGCAGGTACTGTTTGCTGCCGAAACCATGCCAAAGAAAGGGAGGAAGAAGCTCAAAATCGCTGAGATCGATTCTGACGTAGATATTGTTGAAGTCCCGCTTGTGGTAAAATTAGAGATAGTATATGAAGACAATAAAGCAGTTATAGGGGCAAAGCCTAAGTTGAAATGGGGCCAGATCTATCCTATGATGGCTGATAGGAAAGTGACAGAAGCTAGATTGGGGGATCTTGCTCTATATGAGAATATTTTGAGGTCTGGGTTAACCAAGGTAGACACCATCCTAGAGGTTTTTCCCTGCACCGAGGTCATTGGTTGGATTTTGCCGAAAATAGACACAGTGGGGATGATAATCAATGATGAAGAGGGAAATCTTGTTGCATCATTTGCACCGGTATTCATTTCAAAAGAATACAGTCAACTAGAAGTAGAAATAAGTGTGACCACAGATTGGGTCAAGAGTCTGAAATTTGACTATAACATCACAGTTAAGGGAATGATGACTAAGGGAAAAACCTTCAGACATAAGTAGCCAGGAGAGTATGAGACTGCTCATCTTCAAACCCCATTCAGATTAACAGCATTGATGTTAAGCATGCTGTATGGTAGGTGTGATGGAAAAATGAACAATTTGGGTGGATTCCACTCATGTATTATATGGAAATGGAGGGAACAGTCTTTAACTAGGCGGATATTGCTACTAAAAACTTGTCCAAAGGTATCAAGGTAGCTCAGGAGGGTCTAAAGCAAAGAAAATCGGAATTCTATATGTTGTCCTTTTGTTAGATTACATACTCTATAGGCATAAGTTTGTAAAGAAAAATTGTGTATGGAAGGAAGGGAAGGCTGTTATTTATGTTGCATATCAGATCATGGGATCCCACAAATATCACACTCATTATCAGTTAATTTGTGAAGAATTCATAAGGCCCCTTTATAGGTTAATGTTTTTAGAAGATTTCCCATGTCTGTCAGAAGGAGCAGTAGAGTCTATAAAATAATTTGGTGACTATTTTTTCACCAAGGAGGGCACTTATCGGAGATTGTATGGAGGCACCAGAGCACCTTCATTACTGCCCAAGTATGCCATAGACTATATAGTACTAAAGGAGGTAGTCAGACAGGTATTCCTAGATGATTTTGGAATCCATTTGTTCGATATAAATAAAGTGGTTTTCCCACCAGTACCCTTTTACATGGGAAGTTACAAGTTTAACAAAGTCAAAAGTGCTCTGAATTTTGTCAAAGATCTGGAAATATTTCACTTTGGGGAAAAAGGCTTCCATAGGAATGATTCACAAGGAAAGGTGGCAGCTCACAAGGTAAATTTTGACTATGTAGACTACATAGACAAAGAAGAGAAAGTATTAAAAAATGTCTATAGTATGGCAATCTTGAGCAAGAGGTTCAAAGGAAAAGCATTTGGTGCTAAAGGAAGTAGCAGTAATAACCCAAAGAAAGACAAAGGAGATGAGGAAGCTACAAAGAAAGCTCAGGAAGAAAGCACTCGTAGGCTTGTAGCAGGAGCAAAAAATTTATTGGCATAAGAAGCATAGAAGGATTACGCAGAAGCTGCTAAAAGAAAGAGCACAAACATTGTTTTGAAGAAAATGGCAGAGTTGGAGAAGGATTTGGCTAAAGGAGATTCAATTTCTGATCAAGGCATGCAGGATACAGGAGGGCAAGTCCAGGATACTGATGAAGGTCAAGGTGGTCTATTTTCAGAACAAAAACCTATGTGAGATAGTCCAGAGAACCTGCTAGCCACGCCTAGTAGCATCCTTATAGGAGGTCATGTGCCCATAGCTGAAATGGGACTCGTACCTTTTACACCTTCAAAGCAATACGATGTAGCATGTTTAGAGGATATTCATTTTGATCCTAAAACAAAATCCATTGTATGGAGGACAGAGAAAACTTTGAAGGTAGGAGCTCAGCCAGAGGTAACCACTATGACGAAGAGAACAGTCATGAAAAATGTAGAAGATCACCCCAAGGAATTAGCTTCCATGGGAATTGCAAATGCTTAGAATGTGGACAGGATTATGGAAAACATTGAGCAATACAAGAAAAAGATGTCTAAAATGAAAGAAGTGTTGAGGAAATAAGAAAAGGTAGGAAGAGAATCCAAAAGAAAATATGAGGCTACCTTGTCAGAGTTTGAAAGGCTTCAGTAAAGACATCAAATCTTGGAAGCAGAATGGGACAATTTGAGATCATCAAATGAAGAACTAAGTAAGGAAAAAGGAATTCTGGAAAGAAAAGTGGTAGAATTGGAGCTGCATAATACTACTACTGACGGGAAAGCCAAGCATTATGAAACCCAAGTAGCAGCATTGGAGGCCCAAAAGGCTTCACTGGAGTTTTATTAAAAGTAGCAAATGAGAAATGAACCGATATTGAGCCATTGACGAAGCATTCCCTCATGCTCAGAAGTAAAATTTATCAGATGTAGCTTCAAATAGCAGAGGAGATGTTGAAAGTTCAGTAAGTAGAAACTAGGTTGGATGAAATTGTGAGTAAAACTTCTTATTTTTTAGATAGGACCTAGGATATCCTAGAAATTATTCGAGGACATTTAACTTGGTTGGAAACAACCAAGGAACCTCCAGCTGATGCACCAATCAAAGATTTAGAGACAGTGAAGCTGGAGTATGAACTGATCAAATTTGGGAGTAAAGTTGTAGAATAATTGGTAAACGCAGTCCAGAAGACTAAATATTTTTTTACAAAATTATGAAAAAAATTTCTCACAACTTACAATCATTGTCAAACATCTGCAAAGAAAAGGTTAGAAGAATTACCTAATCATGAAGAATTTTTGAAGCAATTGCAGGTCATATGGTAGGAGGATGAACTAGGTATAATCATGAAGAATTTTTGAAGCAATTGCAGGTCATATGGTAGGAGGATGAACTAGGTATTCAATTGGTCAAAGGTTTAGATGAGAATGTGCTGAAAACTGTAATAGCATAGGCAGCAGTGAGTAATCATCTACTGGAAGATCAACTTCATTTGATTCCAGCCAGAGTGGAAAATATAAAATCTCAAGCTGCCAAACATGAGATCACTATCAGATTCCTGGAGCCATCAGGGTTTGAGACCATAGGGACAGATGCAAATGTTTGGAAGAAATTCATAAATGATGTGGCTAGGTCCACTTAGTATTTTGTGTTATTATTACATTTTTGTAATATTTTCCTAAGCTAGAGAGTTCACTAGGAGACAAAGGCCTTTTTGTAACTGATTTGTAAAAGAAGCCCAAAGGGCAAGGGAGACCAAGAGACATTTGAATTTGTATAAATAGATATCAATTTGATAGAGTAAAGGATATTTTTTCCATGCTATCTTTCTGAAAATTTATTGTAAGAATAACTACTTCCTCTTATAATAAAGAAGTTATATTTTCTGTTGGAGAAGGCACTATGAAGTTTCAAATGCTTGATGTAGATTGTTGAATGTCGAACTACTTCTGTCTCAACTTTTTCTATGAACTGTGAGGTCATTCTAACTTACGAATTATTTCATGTTGTGAATGATTTCCTATTTATTTCTATGAAACTTATGCAGTGTATTGAGTAATTAATGTTTTAACTAACAATGAGCTATCTCTTTGTTTATCTTTCTACTTATATTCATGTATTATGAATACGAACAACTATCTGTAATATTCTAAATGCATGTTTTACAGTACATTACTCATCATTAATTACAATATTTCTCCCTAGGGATAGGTTAGATAGAATTAGTTAGTCTTAGTATAAGTTGTTCTTTGTTTATGATTTAGAAGCGAAAGAGGTAAGATGAGAGGTAAGAACCTGCTCATCACATTGTGAGCTCTTTGCTTTCTCTATCAAGTGCACTTAATTAGGCACTTGCATATCATACATAAACATAAAACTAAAAAATACACTTAAACGGTGGACCGGGCCACAACCGACAAAAAAAAATTAACCGTTACTTGACCTACGGTAGCTAGACCGTAAACCGGATGGATTCCCCATACCAAAAAATAACAAGCTAATTGGGAACGTGTATTGGGGAGAATCCCTATTGTTGTTACCTGGGATTTTTCTAGGCCTCAACAGTTTTGGGGCTAGAAGGAGGGCCGCTAGTGCATGGTTTGCCGAGGAAATTCATTTTCTTGAGAATACTCCACCGGTGACAATTCTAAAACTAGTTTCCCTCAAAGACCTAGTCCTGAAGAAAAAGTCACAGAGTATTTATATTCCATTGATAACGAGGTTGTTGATGATTTAAGAAGGATCACAAGGGCATATGCAAAGAATATTGGGGGACTACCCAATATTCCATCCTTTCCTAGAGGAGAAGTATGTAAGAAAGACCATCCTTACTATGAATATGCAGTGTTAGTGGAATACTTTGAAGAACTAGTAGAAACAGCCTTGCAAGAGATTGTGCAACCTCTAAATCAGTTAGGACCAGATTCCCCTCACTGCTCACCCCTTTTCGAACCCCTCTCCAATATCCTCCTCAATCTCCACTTAGAATCATGGCAAATGTCAATGCAAATCAACCTCCTCCACCACCTGCTTGGAGGGCCATATCCCCTTTAAATTTTACTCCTCCATTACATGCTATACCTCATAATTTTGATAAGGTATTGCCCAAGTTTGAACCAAATGAAGGAATTCTTGTGGATGATCGTTTGCAAAGTTTTTATCTAGCTTTAGAAGGCTTACAAGAAGTAGAGCATGAAGACGTATTCTGCATATTGTTCCCTCACACTCTCAAGGGAAAATCCACCTCAAGGTATTTTTCCCTGCAATAAAATTCAATTAAAAATTGGAATACCTTTGAGAGATTTTTTAGAAACAAATATGGAATCCAGAAAACCCATGCTGCTTTAATGAAATGGTTGATTGCCCTAAAGAAAGAAAAGAAAGAAAGGGTGCATAAATTCACTCAGAGGTTTGCTGCCTACATGAATAAATTTGATGCAATTACAAAACCAACTGAGCATGCCCTAATTGAGTATTACACCTCAGCTCTTGGGCCTAACCTAGCCATGTTTGTTAAAAGATTAGTTAAGACCACCTTAGTGGAGACTTATGAAGAAGTTGAGAAGGTGGAAGTAGAAATGGATAGTATATACCAATATCGTGTACAATCAGAAGAAACAACGTATGGGAACAGAAAGCCTCTATGGTTAACCAAGCCTAAAGATGAGTGGTCACAAGAGTTAGATGGTGTGGTGAAAGTGATGCAGAAATTGTCAAATGGAGTAATTGATCTAGAAAAGGAGAAGGAGGCCCATAAACAATACAAACCTTATTATAAAAAGAGAGATGATAATGGTCAACCCAAGCCTCCCTCACATAGTCCCTCGGCTATGAATTTGACAGAGGTGGGAATGGACAATTTCTGTACATTCCATCAGCAACCTTACTCTGAAAAAAATTTCCCACAGTGGATAAATTTGATGACTTTAGTGATGAACCAGTTATTAGATTCCAAGTTAAAGGAAACTATGGATGAGAAAGAGAAAGGTCATGAACCAACATAAACCCAAGAAGAAGACGGTTTTGTTTTATGGGATTGTGTTTCCATGTTTAATATAGAGGATAAAGATATCACTAAGGAAGAAGAAATACCAGAAATGAATGTTACAACAAGGAGTCAGATCTCATTGAAAGAGGATAACATGATAGTGCCCAAGATAAAGAAACTTCAGGAGAACATGAAAAAATAAAGAATAATACTCAAACTGTTAATATACTAGAGTTTGTCATCTCAAGCCAGAATCCCAGGATAGTCAATATGCCTGTGAAGTCTATAGAAAACAAAGTTGAGAATGTCAAAAAGAATTCCACTGAACATGAAATGGGATATAACATTGTAGAAGATATTAAAAAGACTAAATAAAACATATCTATGTTTGAAATGTGTAATCTTCCCCAGCAAAAGGAAAAGCTTTTGAAGGCACTTGAGACACCTATAAAGGAACCCCAGAATGATAACCAAGCTGATGAACAGATTGGTGAAGCAAGTTTAGGAGGAAATTCTAAATATAGGACTCCAGCATTCCTCCTTACTTTTGAAATTTTCAATTATAACGTGCATAATTGTTTGGTGGACTTTGGAGTATCAGTAAATGTCATGCCACTTTCAGTTTGTAAGCAAATAAATGGTTAACCTAAGCCAACTATAGGTCAATTTGTCCAATTGGATAGGACTACAGTGAAAGTGGTAGGAGAAATGGAAGATGTCCTGATACGTTTATCAATAGATGAGAGGGTCTGTCAGTATATTGACATTGTTGTAGCAGATATCCTAGATGCATATGCCTTGGTTTTGAGTCGGGATTGGTCAGCAAAATTGGAGGGATATTTTTCCTCAAATTGGTCACATGTATGGTTACCTTATAATGGTTGTTAGAATCAAATAAAGGTGTTAAGGGAATCTCAGATGAAGCACAACGTAACTCAGTTGGAAGGCAATAATGAACGGATTAATTCTATTTTGGGAAACTATTTTCTTGAGCTTGAACCAGGAAATTACAAAGTTGAAGAAGTCAGTAATACATTAGATATCCAACCCGATATCCTTCAGTTTTCACAGGATGATAATATTTATTGTAATATAGTAGAGTTAGTCTCATACGTAGTTAGTAGTTCAAATTCAATAGGAGTAGAAAAATTTTGGAGTCTTTATTTCGATGGTTCCAAAACCATGGAAGGATCAGGAGCTGGCTGTGTCCTGATCGATCCAGAGAAAAATAAATATTTTATTTCCTATAGACTAGAATTTGAGTGCACTAATAACACAACTGAGTACGAAGCATTACTCCAGGGACTAAAAAAGACAATGGAATTAAAAGTAAAAAATCTAAAAGTATACGGAGATTCCAAAATCATTGGTAAACAAGTTCGAAACAAAATTCATTGCATATCACCACATTTGAAGGACTATCAAAATGAAGTATGTGATTTATTAATAAATTTTAATGCATTCAATATCTTTTCAATTCCTAGAGTAAAAATGCAGCAGCTGATTTGTTAGCTACTTCAGCTACAAGGCTGGTACCTACGAATAATAGATATTCGATTGAATTATTTTTTAGGCCTTCTGTTCTAGACAATATCACCAATCTGAGGATGTTTGATGATGATCAGCAAATTCTGGAATGTCTAAAGAATAATGAAACCTTCAAGGGAGCAATAATAGATGATGAAGATGAAGAACATCAAGCAGACCTCCAAATGGAAACTTTATTCCTAAAGGAGTCAGAACTTTGGAAAAGATGTTTGATCTAGACAACAAGTTAGAAAACCAGCAAATGTCAAGACACACAGTTTTTCTTTGCAATTTGAGTTGATAAATCTAGGGTCCAGGCTGGACCCAAATATGTGAATTTCGGGAAGTGTTGTTCACCCCAGGAGAAGAGAAAATTCATCAGTTTATTTAGACAATACAAAGATGTATTCGATCGGACCTACGATGACCTCAAAACTCATGACACCAAAATTATACAGCATGTTATTCCAATCAAAGTTGGAGGCAAACCATATCAGCGGCCTCTGAGAAAGATGCATCCCAAACTAGAACCCCTAATTCAAAGTGAGGTAAAGAAGCTTCTTGATGCTAACATCATATTCAAAGTTAGACATTCAAAATGGGTTTCAAACTTGGTTCCAGTACGAAAGAAGTCTGGAGAGATCAGACTTTGTGTTGATTTCAGAAATCTAAACTGTGCATTTGACAAAGACAATTACCCTGTCCCATCCATGGAACAAATATTACAAATGGTCTCAGGTTCTGAACTATTTTCTCTGTTATATGGATTCTCATGCTATAACCAAGTGCTAGTAGCAGACGAAGACAGACTCAAGACCACCTTTAGAACCAAGTGGGGGACTTTTCCATATAGAAGAATTCCCTTTGGACTCATTAACGCTGGAGCAACTTTCCAAAGGGCTATGGACATATCTTTTCACGGTCTGATTGGCTAGAGAATTGTAGTTTAATTAGATGATGTCACGATATTTTCTATAAAGAGATAAGAACATGTGTTTCATTTGAAACAGATTTTCGAACGATGTAGAAAATATGGCATTTCTTTAAATCCTAAGAAATGTGTTTTTGTTGTTACAGAAGGAAAGCTATTGGGTAATGTTATTTCGAAAAAAGGGATCTCAATAGACCTAGAGAGAATTAAAGCAATATAACAAATCCCTTTACCCCATAATAAAAAAGGTATGAAGTGTTTTATGGGGACAATCAATTTTGTACGAAGGTTTGTGCTAGACTTTGCTCAAATAGTCAAACCTTTGCAACAAATGATCAAGCAAAGTGTTCAATTCAAGTGGAATGATCAAGGGAAGGATGCATTTAACAAGATCAATACATCCATAGCTCATGCACCATCACTTAAAAGTCCCAACGTTGAAAAAGAGTTTATCTTGTACACTTTTGCTTCAGATGATTCATTAGTAGAGATGATTACACAGAAAGAAGAAGGGGGATATGAGTACCCCATATCATTTATGAGCACTGGTCTGCAAAGGGATGAATTAAATTATCCCGCAGTTGATAAGCAAGCATATGCAGTTTTTAAAGCAGTGAAGCGATTCAGACCATATATACTTAATAACCGTAACTAAGTAATAGTTCCACACCCGGCAGTCTGATCTCTTTTTGTACAGAAAGAGTTAGGAGAAAGAAGAGGTAACTGGGTAACGGCCTTGTAAGAGTACGACCTAGAATTCAAACCAACAACCATAGTCAAAGGACAAGGGCTCTACAAATTGATGGCTGAGAGTCAAGACAATGAAGATAACAATTGGGATAATGAAGCTGAATTACACATGGTGGATGTATGTCCTTTATTAACAACTCCAGAATCCTGGTATAGAGACTTAGTTCATTATATTCAAGAAGGGTACTTGTTAGAACATTGGAATCCCAAGCAAAGGAGAGCATTACACCTAAAATCAGCCTTATATCAGATTATTGATGGAGTGTTGTTTAGGAAAAAACTACGATGGAGTTTTCCTCATATGCTTGAAACATGAAGATGCAAATAAGGTTGTGGTAGAACTACATGATGGACCTGCTGGAGGTCATTTCTCAGGAGACACAATAGCACACAATATTTTAAGAGTCAGGTATTACTTGCCGACTTTATTTAAAGATGCTCATGCTCATATTAGGAAATGTGATACCTGTCAAAGGAGCGGTGGAAGACAAGCAAAGGCAGCAGGACCTTTGAAACCGGTTATTATTTCAGAACCATTTGAGGAATGGGGGATTGACATTATCAGAGAGATCAATCCAAATTCTTCATTGAAGCATAAGTACATCCTGACAGCAACAAACTATTTCACCATATGGGTAGAAGCCATTTCATTGAAAAAAGTGAATGAAGATGCAGTTATGGACTTCTTGCGAGACCATATTATGACTAGGTTTGGGGTTCCAACTTCCCTGGTTTTTTATAATGCTTCATATTTTTCATCTATTAAATTGACTGCATTTGCAAATGAAAAAGTAATTAAACTGCATTATTCTGCTAACTACTACCCACAAGGTAATGGCCTAGCAGAATCTACAAATAAAAACCTCATTAGGATTTTGAAGAAAACGGTCATAAAAAATCAAAGGAGTTGGCACCAAGCTTTGCCTAATGCACTCTGGGCTGATAGAGTCACACCCAAGTGTTAGCGCTGGGATTGAGCCCATAGGTTGGGTGGAAAAGGGTTCTTTCCTGGAAAATAGTAGAACCGCTTTAGACTGTGCCTCTGGCCCTACACAGTCATAGAGGGATCTCTCGCTTGTTTTCAGGTTTACTTCACATAGAATATTTGATCAAGAACGGTCAGGAGGCCAGAATCCTGAATGGGGTGGGCGCGTTAATGTAAGATGTAGGTGGGACTATCAGAGTAAGGAACCATTGGGAAATGGAGTTGAAGGTCCAGGTACAGAACATATTGTAGGAGGTAAAGAATGGTGTAAATTTACAAACATAGGAAAGATAGCCATCGATCTTGCAATCAGAAGATATTCAGCGGGTGATTAGTAGATGAGAGGGAATAGTCCATCACGTAGAGCACCAATAAGATGAATTCTACATAACTTTAGAAGAAAACTTAAATGAATATCTGAAACAACAAACAAAGCATAGCATGTATGAATTCCAAACTGTTATACACTCGTTTCAGACATGAAAGAACTTAACAAACTGAAATGAAAACGAGATGAACATTTCACGTAAATAGATTACATATTGAAAGAAGCAATGACACAGGGATCTCTGTCTTGAAAGACAATCCTTACTCTACAAATTTATTCATAACATATAAATAAGAGACTAATTACAATGGAGAGCCTCAACCCTTGAAACTTTACCAACCAACCCCCATCTCCCTCTATCAAGAGTGTATTTATACTATTTCAGCACTGAGACTATTCTCTGAAACCAACCTAAAAATTGTTTCTAGTCGTAATCAAACATTAAAAGTCTAGAGAGTGAAAATATCACCATGATTTACAAATGTGAATAAACATCATGGACCTGTAGCGCGTGGTAATGTGGACTAACAACGCAGAGTTTTCTTTATCATGGTAATGTGAAAGCAATCCCTATGTTTCTTGCTGATGGTCAGTTGCCGACTCAAACTGTTTCAGGAATAAAAAGCCTCCTTTGAACAGCCTACCTCTTTCATACCACATTGCTCAAAGGCTGACAAGAAGACCCGCACCCCAGTGCTCGACCATTTTCCCAGCCCGTCTTTCATCTGGTAACACGGTTATAGGAGGGGACTGGGAAAAGGGTGGCCATGCACTTGATGATGATAAATGTCTTAAGAAGCTTATCATCCTTGTACCACTCTCTCCCTCCTACGAGGAGGGTTTTCTTGTAGGTCGTGTATCTGGGTGCATGATCAATCTCCTCCCCTCCTCCGGTAAAGTTTCCAAGTGGATATTATAAAGGCGGAGAGGAATGATTTGGCCCTACACTGTCCCAAACCGAGCATCCACTCCAAGATCTCACCCACCATCACATGATGGGATTTCAGAGGCCGTGACTGCGACTGGAAGTGTTGGAGGGATGTCTCTAGGATGCAAAAATCCACGCGCAACGCATCTGAAGGTAGGACAGTGTGGAAGCAGGTGAACCTCTCGAGGTGTTTAACATTTGTGCCCCGATGGTTGGCGATTTCCTAGTGTAGATAACCAGGACAATGAAGAAATGTAATTTTACGTTCGCTAACCATTAGTACCCCTTGTTGAACTAAATTCTCAAACCACACAGCCATGGCTATCTATGAAAGAACTCAATACTTCTTGTAATTCAACCTCTATCCCTCATTGTCAGTGCATTTCCATACTTCAATAATTTCAGAGGATGACACTATATAGGGCCAGCCGAAATGACCTGGAGAAGGCTATACTCTTGAATACCGATCGAGGTGACAATAGCATGTGTGACGCCAGGGTGGGGATCTTCTCCTCTAGTGTTTAATTATCTATTCTAATATGGGTGAGATTTTAAGATCTTTCCCACATGGTTGTCCAACTGGTTTAAAGGATGTGGATTTGACCTTTCTTTCCTTTTTTCTCATTGGTATGGTGGCATCTAGCGGATTTAGTTTGCGGTGTCTCTTTGCTTTGTGCAGATGCCATGTTCATCACCTCAGAAACCTAAACTCCCTGCTTCCCTACTGATTTTTCTACATGTACCATGTGCTAACCTATGAGTCGAGGAATTTAGTGTCATTGGACGCGTCCTTTTCCATAGGTTTATCACAAATGACATCAAGGGGATCGGCCAATCCACTGAGAAGCAGATTACATGTATGGATGTCCCCTCCACTGTCATCTTCATACTGGATGCAAAACTTACAGCCTTGAGGCTTCCTCAGCCCTCTGATTTGGGGAACCTTTCACATCCACCGTCTACGTTTCATTACTTCTTCCGCCAACTTCTCTTCTCTTGATACAACGGGCATCTTTAGATTGCGGCGTGTTCTTACCTGTTGATTTGGATTGACCTTCCCATGAAACCGTCGATCAAAGTGGGTCCTACCACCTCTTCATGAATCGAGATCTTGACATTGTCCGCGCTAGTTCAGATCATGAAAAGAGCCACGGTCATAGATCTATTCCCTTCTTTATCGTGACAGTTGATATTTGCAGCCAGTACCACTTTTCATGATTTGGAATCATGAATTTATCCGCACAAGTCTAGCTTGCGAAATCAGCTGGGGCCGTAGATCTACTTCTACTTTCATCTCCGCCGTCAGATACTTCCACCCTTTAACCTATTTTGTGATTTGGGAAAGTTCCTTCTATCGAGCATGTTTTCTTAGAGAAACTATTTCGGGTTGTCAATCGGGCTTCGCCTTGATCTTGGCTCTTCATTATTTTCTAGTTTTAACAGACTCTTCGAATGCCAAACTTTGACCATTCTCTCGCGTCTTTTGGCCAAAACCATGCTCTATCATCGCTCTTATTCCTTGTGCTCCCTGATCATTGGTTTACAACACCTTTCTCTATCATTGTTGCGGCTGCAAGTCTTCACCTCCGGAGGAATCTACCATCATATATTGATATCTCTTCATTATCTGACGGTCTCATAACATGGAAAATGTGTCTCTGATAATCTGAAGGGTTCTCACATAATTTTCAAATAAATAGGACCCTTTTCAAGCTCTGTCAGGCCCATAAATCGACTGTTGCAAATGGAGTGCTAACAGTTGGCTCCACAAGGGATTCTATCCTCCTAGCGAACTAGGAAAGAACCCTCATAGACCAAGTTCCAAATCCATTGGGTCGTCCCCAATATTTCCTTTGAAGCCTCCATTCTGCTCTGAGCAGCAATATTCTGAAACTAAGAACAATTGTGACTGCAAACCTATGCTTACAACTAAAAATGAAGACAAACTAAAATAGCAATGAAGGAAATGCTCGATGATTTCCAAGCTTATTTGTTCCTACCTACTCTACCTAAATTAGTGTGCAAGTCTGATTAAGTTAAATCAGACTTCCAATGAAGCCAATCAAGCAGCTTGCCTAATAGTTTTGTTCTCTTTTCATGCTTGATGAACAGGAATGAAATACAAAATGGAAGAAGGCTATAACAAATAAATTGATCTTTACAGTAGAGATGTGACCAGTCATTACCATTACCTAGCCTTTCCATGTATTCTGCTATGGGGTCATAGAAAACATGGAAACTTCTAGTATATTCTGCCGTATGTTCATGGGAAAGCTGTCCAAGACTCCCTTCCTCTAGTGAGCTGTCAGGCTGATACTTGGAAGATCCTAGAAAAGGGCCCATAGAATCATTTTCCAATGAAACATCCATCCTTTCGCTCAAAATTTCTGAAACTAGAGCTTCACTTCCTTTATGTGCCTCATCATGAATGTACTCCTTTTATTTAACAGAACCGAGTAGGCATATTCATCCTTTATGGGGTGATATTCCTGAAGGTAGAAAATTAAAAAATGTATTTATTTGAGTGATGGTGCCTCCTTCTTCGTGACCCAACACCTCATCACAAATTCCGGATGTATCAATAAACGGAGAGGGATTGCATGACTGTTCCTCTTTATCATATTCTCTTCCAAATAAGTTTATGGAATGCACCATATCCTCTAACTCCTGTTTCTGCTTAGACGCTTTAATCATGTGCCGTATTAATTCAAAAGAGGAATAACACAAGGGTAGGCTATCACCTCCAGCACATTCACCATCCTTTCCTATCTCAACCTTTTGACTTTGGATTGCACCTTGATTTTCTCCATTAGCATACCTTGGTTATATGACCGTCTATTTAGGTATAGCCTCAAGATACTCCTCTTCATACTCATCATACACAAGTACACCAAAATCCCTTCTAAAATCGTCATTAACAGACTCGGTGCTGAGCAGATTGCAACCTTCAGAAAACAGGCCTGCAGAACCATCTGTTTCTATATCAGGCTGATCATCTTCTTGTCTAGCAAGGGAAAGCTTTAGCTCAACAAGGACTCTCCCCTTCTATTTGTAGGGCCCAAATAATTTTAAAGTATCTTTTATTTCACCACCACTGTCTTTTCCTGACAATATTTGGGATATTTTAAGGTTTTCCTCAACCTCCAAACAATCAGTAAACATATGCTGCAGAGTGTTTGATTTTCTTTCCAAAAGAAGCAAGGACAACTTAGGGGGAAAGGTGGCTGCATAATATATCTTAGCACTGTTCTCAAGAGGTTGGACCTCCTTAGCCATGTTATAATAAAATCTTGCAAATCTTATGTTAAAACTAGATATGGCCTCACCCTCATGCCTCTTCAGGGAATAAAATTCTAAAAGTATTTGATCTAGTAGCCTTCTCCTACCCCAAAACTTTAAAAAGGTGCAAGAAATCTCTTGCCAGGTATTGATGGACTTAGGTTGCAAGTGTTTGAACCATTCTTTATCATCTCCTTGCAAAGACTGGGCAAAAGTCCTCAAGCAAACATCACCATGTTCTATCTCAAAATGGTCAGAGAAATGTTCAAAGGCTTGTAAATGTTTCTTAGCAGTGAAGTATTTGGATTCTCCATCAAATTTGGGGAGGTACTTGTAATGTTTCATAGGAAAATCATGGAGGATAAGAGGCAATTGTAGTGGTTTGTACCGGCTTGGAAGGCTGCGAGAGACCAGGTTAGGCGCGATAGACACGTTATTAACTAAGGTTTCATGAGGTTCACAGGGGTGACCTTTAACATCATGAGCTTCGGGAGAAAAATATTGGTCAAAATCAAATGTACAAGACAATGCAATGCTTTTGGTTTGTAAAGAAGGATAAACAGGAACATATTCATAGCTCTGTTCCGAACGAATTGAACCATAGAAGGTTGTTTTGATAAATTTAGGAAATGATAGGGACAAAATTACAAGGCAAGACAAGGCATCTCGGAAGAAACGTAAACTCGAGTATCTTAACCTTTCACCATGCATTTTTGGGCCTTACAAGAGGTCCATTCTCCCTAGCGGAGCCTGTCAGTTCTTTTGACAATTTGATTTCTGGGTCATACCACCAGTGGAGTCACTAAAGTCTGAATCTTTCAAGAGTGGAGTCACCAGGGAAAAAGTGCTCAACCTTCTTGATGTTTGATCATTATTCACCATCAACAATCAAATCTAAAACTATGTCTTTCTTCCTAGGGATGATCTTCAATCTTGTCCATGGAAACAGCCAGTTTGTTAGTGCCGCAATTGAGCCCATAGGTTGGGTGAAAAAGGGTTCTCTCCCAGGCAACAACAGAATCGCTTTAGAATGCACCTTTGGCCCAAGATAGTCAGAAAGGGATCTCTTGCTTCTTTTTTTCAGGTTTACTTCACATAGGATATTTGATCAAGAACGGTCAAGAGGCCAGACTCCTAAATGGGGCAGGTGCATTAATGTAAGATGTAGGTGCGACTATCGGAGTAAGGAACCATTGGGAAATGGAGTCAAACATCTGGGTAGGGAACATATTGCCTGAGGTAAAGAATGGCGTAAATTTACAAACAGAGGCAAGATAGCCATCGATCTTGCAATCAGGAGATATTTAGTGCGTGATTAGTAGATGAGAGGGAACAGTCCATCACGCAGAGCACCAACAAGATGAATTCTACGTAACTTTAGAAAAAAACTTAAATGAATATCTGAAATAACAAATGGAGCATAGCATGTATGAATTCCAAACTGTTATACACTCATTTTAGACATGAAAGAAATTAACAAAATGGAATGAAAACAAGATGAACATTTCACATAAAGAGATTACATGTTGAAAGAAGCAACGACACAAGAATCTGTCTTAAAATACAATCTTTCCTCTGCAAATTTATTCATAACACAGAAATCAGAGACTAATTACAATGCAGAGCCTCACCTCTTGAAAGTTTCCCAACCAACCCCCATCTCCCTCTATCGAGAGTGTGTTTATACTATTTCAGCACTAAGACTATTCTTTGAAACCAACCTAAAAATTGTTTCTAGATGCAATCAAACATTAACAGTCTAGAGAGTGGAACTATCGCCATGATTTACAAATGTGAATAAACATTATGGAGCTGTAGCACATGGTAATGTGGACTAATAGCGCAAAGTTTTCTAGTATCCTGGTAATGTGAAAACGATCCCTATGTTACCTACTGACGGTCAGTTGCCAACTCAGACCGTTTTAGGCATAAAAAGCCTCCTTTGACCAGCCTGCCTCTTTCAGACCATGTTTCTCAACGGATGACAAGAAGACCCGCGCCCTAGTGCTCGATCATTTTCCTAGCCCGTCTTTCATCTGGTAACATGGTTATAGGAGGGGACTGGGAAAATGGTGGCCATGCACTTGATGATGATAAACATCTTAAGAATTTTATCATACTTGTACCACTCTCTCCCTCCTACGAGGAGGGTTTTCTTGTAGGCTACATATCTAGGTACGTGATTGACCTCCTCCTCTCCTTCGATAAAGTTTCCAAGTGGATATTATAAAGGCGACGAGGAAGGATTTGGGCCTACACTGTCCCAAACCGAGCATCCACTCCAACAGCTCAGCCACCATCGCATGATGGGATTTCGGAGGCCATCACTGTGACTGGAAGTGTCGGAGGGACATCTCTAGGATGTAAAAACAAATGCACAATGCATCCAAAGGTAGGGCGGTGTGGAAGTAGGTGAACCTCTCCAGTTGTTTAACATCTATGCTCTGGTGGTTGGCGATTTCCTGGTGTAGATAACCAGGACGATGAAGAAACGTAATTTTACGTTCGCCAACCATTAGTACCCCTTGTCAAACTAACTTCTCAAGCCACATAGCCATGGATATCTGTGAAAGAACTCAATACTTCTTACACTAGTACAAGTGATCAATTTTGCCACGGCAAAACGTGGCAATATCCACGGAAAAGCGTGGATATTGCCACATCTAAGTGTTTTTTTTTCCATGGAAACAATTCCGTCGCAATAGAGATGACCCCTAATTTGTGTTGCAAGAGCGACAATTTTCTATATTTCGTTAGATGTCTAAGCTGTCGCTATATCCACGCCTGGCCGTCTATGTATCCATGCCTGGTCGTCTCTGTATCCATGCCTGGACGTCGTTGTATCCATGCTTTGTATAAGGTTTTTTTTTTAATGCAAACCCAGGAATAAGACGTCGCTATAGCCACACCTTGTCGTCTCTGTATCCACACCTTTCTGTCTCTGTATCCACGCCTAGCCGTCGCTGTATCCACACTTTGTATAAGTTTATAAAAAAAAAATGCAAACCCCAGGAATAGCGACAGGGATGCTATACCTGCGACGGGATCTTCACACACAAATTTGATAAACTCGTCATTAGCTCTGATATTTTATATGACTAGACTAGCTAATTTTTGGCCTCAAGTTTAAACAAATTCTAGTAATAGTAATAGTTTCAGGAATCTATTCCATTTGGAGCATATTTTCCAAGAATATAACATTAAAATCTCTAATACCCAATTGGAAGAATGGGAAATTGTTCTATGAGAAGTCATTTTTAGATGCCTATCCAAGGATCTTTAACTTACATTACACTTGAAATCTGAGTTCTACTTGGAATACTTTTAGGAGCAGCGTTAGGCCTAATGAAGGATAACAAGGGTCTAGCAANAGACCTGAGCTCTATCAGCTCAAAATCAAAATTGGGAGTGGAAAGAAGGTTCTGAACTTACTAGAATTTAAGTCTGTTAAATTACAAGTTACTTCTAGTATAGTATCCATCCATTTAANGAGGCTAGTGAGATATAAACACTCAGAAACCTAGCCAAATATCTAGGAAACGCTTAGAAAATCTATAAATAGAAGGTACGAAAGACCATATGGCCCCTCCCCCCCCCTCACATCGCTCTCAATTCCCCTTACCCTTTAAATTATTTTGTTTACATAGAAAACATATAAAAAACTAAACATATAAACATTGAAACATCAAATCACATAAACATATAAACATCGAAACACAGGAAGGTAATCCATACAAACAACGTTTCATGTTAACATCGATATAAAATACAAGTCATGATATTTTACAATTTTTTCTTCGTGTGACTTTGTTTTTTTCGATTCAAAAAACCAACAAGTGGCATATCAAATTCATCATTTTGCAATGTATCTGCTGAGCCCTGTCCTTCTGTTTTTTGTGTATGTTAGGGTACACAGGGTACTCCCAAAGGACCGAACACCAAGAATAACTGCTTCACACAAACAGATCACAGATCAATACACCAATGTTTGTCACGTGGTTAAAACCCTCGAGAGGGAAACAGTCCACGGCCCCGGCCAAATAGCTACTCGGAGCAATTTATTATGCAAAAGAAAGAAAGTTACATGAGCTTCTCATAATCGATCAACTAGCCAAGGACCCTCTATGCTCTTTAAATAGAGATCATAGACCAATCGGGTGTTAAGCCACGGATCAATGGTAGGTATGATCTAAGAGAAGTTGAACCGTCAGATCACTCTATGTCTAGAACATATCGTGACCGTCGGATTAGAATATTTACAAATGCATACTAATGCATACTAAAGAAACACACTTTCACCTAACGGATATATTACACAAGTTGATCTTAACTAACTCCTAGGTGTCTAAATATCCTAACATCCCCCCTTAAGAACAACTTGGGATAGGATTGAAGGATTTCCTGAAGCTTCTGCAAAAGTTTCTGGATCATGATTCTCGGAAACTTGAGCCAAAAGAGAAGAGGCTCGCTGAAACTGAGAACGTGTTCGACGTT
>LPNX010614655.1:200729-211194 GCA_001517045.1 Pseudotsuga menziesii
TCTTGGTCTCTAATTAAGGAATCACAAAAGGATTCAAGACTAGGCTCTACATAGCTGGCTGTAGTCAAGGATTCTTTCATGGAGTAGAATGTAGATACAAAAATAGAATATGCAGGTCCAAGTTTGGAAAGAATATGATAAATACATTATTTGTCTTCTTTCTTAATCTTGCATTCTGCACATAATAGTCTAAGAGTTCTATACTTAGATAAATAGTCTTGAATGCAAGAAAAATCATTGGGATTCAAGGAAAGCAACTCATTATCAAGTTGATGACCCCGAATTTCATTGTGTTTACCAAACACAGATTCCAACTTATCCCAAGCAACATCAGGTTCATCAATTCCAGATATGTGGAATCGTAAATCAGTAGAGATTGACATCCCAATCAATCCACGAGCTTCATCACATCTATTTGCCCATTTAATTTTCTTATCATTATCAGTGGGTTCTGTTTCTTTCCCTGAGGTAATCCTGAAAAGTCCCCTACTTCGCAGAACATCCTCCATACGAGATTTCCATGAGAAATAGTTAGAACTTGTAAGTAGAATATCATAAGGGGCAGCCATACTGTAAAATACTGGCTAAAAGAACAGAAACTAACTGTCTGGATGCAAAGAGCTCAAAAAAATATGCGGTTTTTAAAAAAACGGCACTTAAAACTGATTCCGGATGATGAAGTTATGCTTGATCAAAGGAAATGTTGAAGATGTCCCCAATAGTGACGTGGCAGATATTAACTTGACCAGTTAAAAAAAAGAACCCCCCTCTTCCAACGATCTACCTTTGACAATCACTTTACAATAAAGTTGCTTTGAAGTGAATCATTTTTGTAAAATAAGCGAGGTTCACTTTTACAATAATGTACTTTTAAATAGTGCGGCAATAAATTAAAAGGCTTTAAGTGACTCACTTTTATTTTATTTTATTAATGTGAGATGCACTTTTACAATAAAGTAACTTGAAAATAGAAATTGCATGTACTAAAAAGTAGTTTGATAAGACTTGAACTCAAAACTTATCAAGGTGTAAAGCAACTTTGGACCAAGTAAACTAAGTTTAAAAGGTACATAAAACTATGGAAAGAGGAAAGGGGTTTTTTTTTTTTTACTCTTCTCTCTCATTTTCCATGCTTGCTTTCTTTTCCTGCAAATCACAAAAAACAAATTCCACACAATGGGGTTAGATCTTGGTTAGCTTACCCGCAAATTCTACGTTTTCAAGTTTTTTCGTTGTTTCTGATTTGTCGCGATCGCACAAGGTGCACGGCAAAGAGCATACGTAGCCGAGAAGACAAGAAAAAAAACTTTCCCTCACTGTTTCTGATTCGCCGCGATCGCGCAAGGTGCACGGCAAAGAGCATACGCAGCCAAGGAAGACAACAGTCCGAGACTAAAATAAAAGATATAAAAACTGATAAAATATGAGAGATTTAAAAAAAAACAAAACCGTCACTGTAACATTATACCTTCAGATTTGCCGAAATGGGTGTTTCTGGAGCAAACGGAAACGGTTTTCGGTGAAACGAAAACTGTTTCCAAATGGAAACGGCGCTCCGGACGCAATGGAACAGCTCCCATGGGCCAGAAATGCACAGAAAATACAGAACCAGAAACCCTTTCAACGTTTCGGCAACACCGGTTCCAGATCTAGATCAAAACCGAAAGCGGCTCTTCATAAAAGCTCTGATACCATGTTAGGGTACACAGGGTACTCCCAAAGGACCGAACACCAAGAATAACCGCTTCACACAAACAGATCACAGATCAATACACCAATGTTTGTCACGTGGTTAAAACCCTCGAGAGGGAAACAGTCCACGGCCCCGGCCAAATAGCTACTCGGAGCAATTTATTATGCAAAAGAAAGAAAGTTACATGAGCTTCTCATAATCGATCAACTAGCCAAGGACCCTCTATGCTCTTTAAATAGAGATCATAGACCAATCGGGTGTTAAGCCACGGATCAATGGTAGGTATGATCTAAGAGAAGTTGAACCGTCGGATCACTCTATGTCTAGAACATATCGTGACCGTCGGATTAGAATATTTACAAATGCATACTAATGCATACTAAAGAAACACACTTTCACCTAACGGATATATTACACAAGTTGATCTTAACTAACTCCTAAGTGTCTAAATATCCTAACAGTGTAATTTGCGTGCCCTCATGTACCATACTCCTGGTACATCGTTGAACAGGGTGTGGAGGCCGCTGTGAACGGGAAAGAACTGCAACAACGAAAAGACCATTTTTCTTAGGTTGAAAATTGATTCAAATCACTATTTCATTGTTTCGATAAACATTACAATATCGCTTTTTACCTGTTTGTCTATCTGTGAAGGTTGGTGTTCCGACTACTTCAGTCGTTTGTTCCTCTTCCAGTTCATCCTCGTGAGCTACATGCTCTTCCATTTAAAGAATGAAATATGTAAGTATACGTAAAAAAATAAATATCTATAATCAAAATACATATATATATTTCTAAAACTCACTACCTGAATCCCTATCCTGCTCCACATTATCATCCAACGGGTCCTCCCCAATATGAACTGGCACCCTCCCAGTACCGCTGGATTCACTGCTGCGATTGCACTATTATTGCCAAACAAACATAAAAATATAGTTATTGGTCTACTGTGGGAAAATATGAAGCAAGAATATTTCAAATGTCCTTATTCATTCTATTTACCTGCTTTCCCACAATTGGGCTGATTGGAGTCTGCCCCAAGATTTTTCTATGCTCAACCACACTTTCAAAACCATACTTGAAACCAATCTTGAGGTCTTCCTCGGTGGCGGCATCTGCGAACGTACTTCTCTGCAATATTGCAAAGAGAAGTTTATTATTAGAGAGGACGCAACATATTATGTGCTAGTTTAAAAGGACTCAAGAACTCAAAGTTCAATATTGTTCAATATGCTTAAAAACAATGAAAACTATTCTAAGAAAACTATGAATTTAATTAGCAGGCACAAATCTCAAACCCCATCACTTGGTAAGATTTCGAAAATTTATAAAAAGGAATATTGCAAATTCTTACGATTCGGTGCCTTAGTTTTCTGTAGCCACCCTGGCCCAGTTTATGTTGGCCAACCTTATCCATTCTTGCCTTGGTTGCCTTGGAGGTGTCAGGCAACCTGTTTATGAAATTTATGACATATGTTAAATGTATGATTTGTTGCTTGACACAAAACATAAAATAAAATTGAGCATATCGCAATAGTATAATTATACGTCATGTACCTTGCTTTATCAGTCCGTGGTTGTTTTCCTTGATTTCTTAACAAAATAAATTTGGCATCAGCCATAAGTTCCTTCCACTCTTGCTCCGGTACCATGGGAGGGCACTCATGCTTGGGGTTATCTGCCAGTTTTCCTCGATATTGGGCCCTGGTATATTTCAAACCATCTCCAGCTAACTTTAAAACCACTTTCTTGTTGAAAGTGTCACCGAACAAGTAAATCATGTGTCTAATCAATTCATCTTTTAAATTGTTGTTTTGTTTTTGCCACCCTGTGCGAATGGTGGGCCCAAACAGCTCCAATGCTTTGTCATTTAAGTGTCTGTAGAAGACATTATTGCCTAAATAAACATTTACAGCTTAATTTACAATATTTTCATAATATGTCCATTTCAATTTAATGAAAAACATTGATGAAAACAATTAAAAAATACCTGCCATCTTTTGTATTTTCATAGGAACACATGCTTCATCGACTAGAAACGTCACATCTAGTGATCCAGTGCTTTTGACTCGTGCTACTCCAGGAAAAGTTTCCTGGCCATCTACAGTAGGTTCATCTCCAACGTCATGTGGAGTCCCAGGTGGCTCCATCTCATCATCATGCTCCATGTCATGATCATGCTCCATCTCATCATCATTGCCCTCATCATTGGCTTCGAGGCAATCCTCAAAAAGCCTCATTGGTACCTTGCTTTGACGAGCTTTTTTATGCAATGGATAGTCACTGCTAACAATACCTGTCTTTGCAGGTTCTCTAGCCTGGGGTTCCAAATATTCCTACATATGGAAAACATCGAGTTGATAAGAACATTTGCAATAATAGAAAACATATCATCAAATATGAAATCATGTTAAAGCTTATAAAAATTGTAATCGATGACACTTACCGCATAACCCTTTATTTTTTGTTGTAGCTCCACCATCATTGCCTTGTCATCATCTGTCTTGGGCCATTTGCAAGCAAAGGCCAGTAAATCCTTGTTTTCCCTTTTGAGGGCCAAATAGACCGTTTTCATTGGGTCTAGGGAGGTGAAAATTTCTTCCTCACTTACATTGTCATCCACATCCAATGCACCGAACTAAAAGCATGAAACAATAAAATCAAGGAAATTAATTGTAACATCATTCAAAAATTGTTCACCTGTAAAATAATTGTTGTAGTATCAATAAAACTTACCGGATGTGGCGTAGTGGCTGGTGACTTCCCACGGTCACCTCGTGCCTACTGAGGCTCCACGGGTGACTTCCCACGGTCACCCCGTACCTGCTGAGACATCGTGGGTGACCTTCCACGGTCACTCCGTACCTGCTGGGACTCTGCGGGTGACTTCCCACTGTCACCCCGTACATGCTGCGCTGACACCGCGGGTGACCTTCCACAGCTGTGACCCTGGCACAATAAATCAATCAATAAAATCTATGTACATAATTGTGGACAGAAAAAACTGAAATATTTAACAATTACCTGTGGAGGCAGTATGGCGTGTGACCTTCCACGGTCACCATGTATCCTGGTAGTCGCGGGTGCGCCATGAGCACTACCGTCACCCTGACACAATAAATCAATTAGTACAAGTTGTGCAAATAATTGTACCATAAACAAAAATGAGGTTTTGCAAAAATTTCACCATAAACAAAAAGTATAATATGCATGTTACTATATCGATTGTAGTCATCAAAACATTTACTTATTCTGGTCGAATTAAGTTAGTATATTTAATAATTACCTCACGAGACGGTTTGGCTTGTGACCTTCCACGGTCACCATGTATTGTGCTAGCAGCATTTGACCTTCTGCTGCCATCATTCTGACACGATAAATCAATTAGTAAGTTTTCCAAATAATTGTACCATAAACAAAAATGAGATATTGCAAAAATTTTACCATAAAGAAAATGTATAATATGCATGTTACTATATAGAAACATTCATAATAAGCATGAAGAAATATAATCGAATGCAGTCATCAAAACATTTACTTTTTCTAGTTGAATTGAGTTACCATATTTAATAATTACCTGATTAACATAAATGAGATTGACCAAACTAAATTATAACAGCGATTTATCAGAGGTTTAGTTGAATGGTAGATAGGATATTTACCCCCATAGGCGCATCTATTCGATTTAAGTTGTAATCGATCAACAACTCTTCACCTAGATCTATTCACTTCATGAAACTATAAATCATGAGCTAGCTTTTCACCAGTTGTTCACCTTTTCATTGGCTAGATTGGCATGTTATATCTACTGAGTTGATCTATTTTGCAGTGACACTGTCAATTTGTGGACAATATGGAATTATCTCAAAGACCCATTGCAGGCTCTCTATGTTGGATTTCTCTCTCTCACTCTACCCTTTTACATCACTCTTTCTTGTATGCTTTTGGACTTGTGTATAAGTCTGGAAATTCTGTTATTCTTTTTTTTTTTAAACCAGTTACTAGATGCAAGATGAATGGTTGCATCGTGAAACATATATTAATTTTAGACTGTTGGGCATAAGTGTGGCCATGAGTAATATATTATTCAAACTTCTAATATAAGTGAAATTTAGAACCGAAAACAGTTGAAAACTTCGAAAACTCAAATACCCATTCTCTTAAGATGCTTAGTATTCTTTAATAAACTGTAGATCGGTGAAGGCCACAAACTCACCTAAGCACAATCTTCTTTGAGCACCACTCGTGATTTCCTACTTGGAGGCTACCAAAGATTGAAGAGTGACCTCGTTATTTGAGCTTGTTAATTTGATCCACATGCTCGAAGTTGCTCAATAAAACAACACAACTATCAGCACAAGCAGGCCTGAACTTATTCCTGAGTTTCTTTCTTAAGAAAATGCTGCCAAGGCTTGAGGTTAATCAAAGCTCCACATACAAGAACACTACACTCTTAGAGCATGGATTCCCACATTATCATGGAATATCACTAATGATCCACAAGTTGGCTAGAATGAATTGCCGCCTGAATACTGTTCATACATGAAGACCACTCACTCAGCTGAAAGGGTCCAGTTATTTCCTTTTAAAATTTCAATTAACTTTGTTCTTCCTAGGAGTTGGGAAACATCAAAAAAATGGTAAGTAATAGTTTGCTTTCCTTCAAAATGTCAGTCTTCCATGATCTTGCTGGTTTTTCATGATATGCTTCCCAAAGGCAAAGACTAAAACAAGCATGAAAAGCCATTATAAAATTGAATATGTCATGCAATAAGAGAATACATGATAACTTGTGGGAAGGCTCAAGCTAAAGTGAGTTAACAGTGAATCAAATCAGCTATTGACTAGGCAAACACATAAATTTTCCAAATTTTGGATGAAGATTCTAACTTGCACACTAATTCCAATAAATTTGAGTGTTCATCTGCTCTACTAACACTCTATACCATAATCTTGGTAGATGGCTTATGCCAATGTGCGCTATCACAAATGTCACCAGAATAGAGACATTATAAAGGGCCAAGAATAGAATAGATTGCACTCAAAATAAAATTTATATTCACCTATTTTTGGCCTTTGCATTTGACCTTAGTCCATGACAGTCATCGCAGGTTGCATTAGCACATGCAACGTTAAGCCACCATAAATCACAGATAGGAAGTAAGGATTTATGGATGCAAGAGAATTTAATTCACCTCTGCACACGTAGGACTTGTTACAAATATTATATTCTCAAATTATGACCACAATTAAATATCCAATCACCATCCCAACGGAAACAAATCTCAATCAGTTCATATCTGGATGCAAAGTAGATCATTTCTGAAGCAAAGCAAATATAAGAGTAAAGAAGCACATATTTAATATTTAAATGTGTGCATTCAAGCATTTGTTGCATTAAACACATGCTAACATGCAACATGTTAACACACACTTGTCCCAGGCCTATTTGTTGATAAAATATTGAACATGGGAATGTAGGTGCAAGAATTGCCAACAGAGATAGACCGTGAACATTGGTATTAACCTCATAAGCATTAAAGAAAGACAATAGTTGCTGTCAATATTCATTTTGGGTATAACCTCTAGTGCCTTTTGGGTCATTCACTAGGCATCAATGAATTATAAACTATCTTGATCAAGGCATTGTCATGGGCTTTACCGGGGATAGAAGATGATGAGGATGGTTTTAGCAAGGGTCTTGGACTAGACAAGACGTAGGATGGGGCAGGGACCTTATGAGACTTATGTAATAGGTCAGATCCATATTGAAACAAACATCAAATCAGAGCAGCATTTAACATTAGCTCAGGTCAGTCCATTGATCAAACTTTGAAAAATAACAGCAACACCAAGGTCTAAACAAGTATTTATACTTGGTCACGTTTGACATTTTCAAATAATTTTCGGCCAAGTATAGCTCTGTAGCCTGAGGTCTACATTTTAAATCCACAACCTGTTTCTTCTCTTTCCTATCAAGATTAATGGCTGAGGTGGACATACATCTTGGTAGGACTACAATACTGAAGTGAGACCTATTTCCAGCCATAGTTGGAAAACAGAAACTTGCACCATGAACAGTGATTTGTCAATCTCAAAGATTGACACACAAGGCACATTTAGGGAAGGAGTAATTTCCATGTTTGGCAGCCTATTGATTCTATTCATAGAAGATGTAACAGCATCACTATTAGCAAACGTACCTCAGCAGGTAAACAGCATCATAAATAGCAAATATTAACAAGTATGGTGCAAATCAAATGATGGGTTGTGGAAACTTACCTTTGGATCATAAATACTATCACAACCCTACACATTCAACCAAATAAGATGAGCACAAATCTAGCAACCTAATCACTTCAGTTCAGAGCATGGGTTACTAAAAGTTTACATGATGAGGGCAATCCACTTTGGATTATTCTAGACCTATTCTGACAAATGATATAACAACAGAAAGGAAGTTTAATTAACAGCAAGAAGGGTGCTCATTTGTCCTCTTTTAGACCCTTTGAGGGTGCAAGCTATGTCACAAGGTTCACAGAACTTCAAGGTTGAGGTTCAAAGTTCAGGGACTTTCAAAGAAAATTTGATGTTCAACCTTAAATTCAGGGAGGTTTGGCCTTAATTCCAATTTCTATGTTGACTTTCTCCACTTACTTCCAGCACATCAATTTGTTAGTCGGTACACCCACACATCCACTTGCTGTTGGAACCTGGCAGGTATATCTTAGTTCAGTGAGATGGATATGTAAGCCTAACTTGCACCGGCAACCAAAGGATGATGTGTGAATCTTTCTCCATTGAATATTGATGGGAGCGAGGTAATAAAATGTCATGTCAAACCTGCGCAAAGGAAGAAGATGAATCAAACACCAACCAATATGGGTTACAGTGATGTGATAGGCCCTGTTACTGGATGAAATGGTAGTCCAAGCCACCGGCAAGCATATGCGAAGAAAGTGACCACTATCACCTTAGTCACTTCTCCTAACTTCTTCGGAAGTCAAAACCTCCCAGGGAAGAACCCTATGTAACTCTGCAAAAGACACTTAGACACTAAATATATCACATATATGTTTAAGGTTAGCGACCAGTGCCTAATGGAGTCAAGAAGATGATACGAATCGTGTGGGTACATTCACCAAAAGACAAACCAATTACGTAGCTAATTACTTCCAATGTGCAGAAAACAAGAATGAAATGGAGGAAAGATGCAAGAAGTAGAAAATTACTAGTGTTTTGTCATCAAACAACTAGAAGAGGTACGTGCATAGCAGTATGAATATATACACTTGTTATTACTCAGCATTTATAACAGCACTAGTTAGGATAAGCAAATGATTTACAAAATATATGAACAATGCTTATGCAGTAGTACTAACAGCAGCATATCAGTGTATCTAGGTATAGCAACATGAGTAAAGGAAAGTGTTAACATGAGTTAAATAGCATGTCATTATAGATCTAGTGATTTGTTACAGCAGTAATCATCCAACATATATCACACCCAAACTGTATGTATAAATTGTAGACTATATATGTCGGCCACAAAAAGTACATGTAATTATAACCAAGGTCTGAAAACAATGTTTAGCAGCAGAATTACCATGTTTCCTAGTCTCAAACAGCCAACAAAGTTTAAACAATCACTGGCATCACCACAATGTTTCCAAGCCTAACAGAGTACGAATTGTTCTCTTATTCAAACCACTGAAATGTTAGCTTGTTTGACCAAACTTATGAAGTGTTGAGTAGCTTGTGTGCAGGGTTATAGGATAGGTATGAAGAGGAATATACACCAGTGTCAGGTTGGGGAGGGCTGCCACTGTAAGGGAATCCCTAAAGCTCGGGTCGGGAGCTGTCAAAATGGAGTAGGGTGTCCGAGTAGGGTGTCTTAAAAATAGCCTACTCAATTGATATTATCTATTGGGCCAAGCTTCAGCAATATTTATCCGAATTTCTTTTGCATTACTAAAAATTTGTGTTTTCTTAGTGCTTCTACATGACTAAACAATTACTTTACCAGTATGTTAAGAAATCAATGGCTTTGAACACATCACCTGCTTGATGGGCTTGACCATCATAGGGGTAGCAAATGTATTATCGGAAATGAGAAACACTCCATATGTTCTATATACAGTGGAAACTGGCTGCAAATTTGCAATTCTTACAGATGTCAAGGTTTGAAAGGGTGAATTGAGTCAGCGTTGAGGTGATTCTTGGGTTGAAGGGAGATGGCAAGGGAATCTAGAGATGAGATGAGGTCATAACAAGGGTATATCAAACCTGTTTCAAAGCTGCAATGCCTTAAAACAACAGCAGTATAATAGGATTGCATGACGTTGAGGAGTAGATGATAGAATTTGGTCAATGTTTGAGTATGGGGATGTAGAATAGGAGAAGACGTGTTAAAAGGAGTGACCAATGAAGGTATATGAAGCCTTTTTGAAGGTCAACGTCTAACTTTTAGTTGATTAGGGTCTTATGAAGAGGGTTTTCAGTTTTTGAAATTTAATAGGGCAGACAAAAGGAAAGGCTATTAGATTTTGGTTTTGGAGTCCAAGAGGCTAGGGCATTAAGAACACTGCAAGCTTGTTATCTTTCATAGACAGTGCATAATAAACTCAGTCATGGCAGTTCCTCTGTAGCATTTCCTTCGTTTGGAGATTTAATGTACAAGAGCATAATAAGGTTTATGGACTCACAGAAATGTTACTGTCTATACCATGAAATGTGGAATGGAATCCTGTGATAACAAAATGTTGCACAAAA
>LPNX010614655.1:214139-287859 GCA_001517045.1 Pseudotsuga menziesii
AGGAAGACCAAAAGTTTGAGAAATTTATTTATTTAATTTTATGTAATTTAAATAAGCTCAAGTATCACTTGGAATGTGGAAGGAAAATGGCCCCAGGTCAACTTGACCGTTGTAAAAAGTCAACAAAAGACGATGTCGTCGCTATAGAGATGGTCAGGCGTGGATACAACGACGTCCAAGAGTTTAGGCGTGGATACAGCGACGTCTAAGAGTCCAGGCGTGGATACAGCGACGCCTCGTTCCTGTTACATCGGATTTTACACCAAAAAGTAAGAAACGTGGAAAACCTCCATGGAAAAATCCGCTCTTTTGTACTAGTGTTATAATTCAACCTCTATCCCTCATTGTCAGTGCATTTCCATACTTCAACAATTTCGGAGGATGACACTATATAGGGCCAGCCGAAATGATCTGGACAAGGCTATACTCTCGAATACCGGTCGATATGACAATATCATGTGTGACGCTAGGGTGGGGATCTTCTCCTCCAGTGTTTAATTATCTATTCTAATATGGTTGGGTTTTTAAGAGCTTTCCCACGTGGATGTCCTGCTAGTTTAAAGGATGTGGATTTGACCTTTCTTTCCTTTTCGCTCATTGCTATGGTGGCACCGAGAGGATTCAGTTCGCGACATCTCTTTGCTTTGTGTAGATGCCAAGTTCGTCACCTCAGAAACCTGAACTCCCTACTTTCCTACTACTTTTTCTACATGTACCACATGCCAAACCTGTGAGCTGGGGAAGTTAGTGTCATTAGACACGACCTTTGCCTTAGTTTTATCACAAATGGCATCGGGGGAATCGACCAATCCGCCGAGAGGTAGATTACGCGTATGAACATCCCCTCCATTTTCATCTCAGTACTGGATGTGACACTTACAGCCTTGAGGTTTCCTCAGCCCTTTGATTTGGGGAACCTTTCACGTCCACCATCCACGTTTCATTACTTCTACTGCCAACTTCTCTTCTATTGATACAACGAGCAGCTTTAGATCATGGTGTGTTCTTACCCATTGATTTGGATTGACCTTCCCATGCAACTGTCAATCAAAGTGGGTTATACCACCTCTTCATGAATCAAGATCATGACGTTGTCTGTGGTAGTTTAGATCACGAAAAGAGCCACAGCCGTAGATCTATTCCCTTCTTTATCGTGACCATTGATATTTGCAGCTGGTACCACTTTTCACGATTTGGAATCGTAAATTTATCTGCACAATTCTGGCTTACAAAATCAGTTGGGGCCATAGATATGATTCTGCTTTCATCTCCGTCGTCAGATACTTCCACCCTTTAACATGTTTCATGATTTGGGAAAGTTCCTTCTATCGAGCATGTTTGCTCAGCGAAACTGTTTTGGGCTGTCGATTGGGCTTCGCCTTGATCTTGGCTCTTCATTGTTTTCCAGTTTTAACAGACTCTTCAAATACCAAAATTTGACCATTCTCTCATGTATTTTGGATTAAACCACACTCTATCATCGCTCTTCTTCCTTGTGGTCCCAAATCATTGGCTTACACGCCTTTCTCTATCATTGTCGCGACTACAAGTATTCACCTCTGGAGGAATCTACCACCATAGATTGAGCTCTCTTCATTACCTGACGTTCTCAGAACATGGAAAATGTGTCTTTGATAATTTGAAGGGTGCTCACATAATTTTCAAATAAATAGGACCCTTTTCGAGCTCTCTTAGGCCCATAAATTGAATGTTGCAAATAGAGTGCTAACACCAAGAACTCCTTAGGTGTGTCACCCTACACTATATTCTATGGGAAAGAAGCTATCATGCCTCCCAATATTATGTTTCCATCCTCTCGACTAGCCTAAGACTCTAGAGGAACTAACAATGAAGTTTTACAAATCAAAATCAATAATCTGTTAAATTTAGAGGATTCTAGAACCAAATCAAGAGAGAGGTTTAAACATCAACAGGAAATGGTGAAGAGATGGTTTGATAAACACAAAGCCGGAAAGAAGGAATTTGAAGTAGGTGATTTGGTTCTTAAGTTGGATCACCTGCATGATGAGAAGGGAAAGCACACTAAATTTCAGCAATTATGGATAGGCCCTTTTCAAAATGCAGAAAAGTTAGGCCCCTCAACTTACAAATTGCAATATTTACAGGGATGGGAAGAGAACTTGCCAGCAAATGGTTTAGTTCTCAAGACATATTTTTTTAATGCTTTTTTAGTTTTCTTTGTACATAAATAAAATGTTTGATTGTTTTCAGCTTTGATTTATTTAGATTAGTTCTGCTTGATTTACATTTTACTTGCTTAATATTTGATTTCTTGTATTTTTTTGGTTTGCTTTACCTTATGTTTCAATAAACCAATACAACCTTTGGATTTAGAGTTCATCAGAGTTCTGGATAAACTAAAATCTTTTACCGAAGACTGCTAGATATTTGCACATACATCATGCTTAAGGATCCTTTAAATATTAGCATATTATCTGAATAGATTATGAACACATTGAAGTCTTGTTTAATCCCTGTAAAATAACTAAGGTCAGAAAAGTCCAGAATACTATTTTGAGGCTCCATTCACTTCACACTAAAAGTCTATCCTAGGAGGCTAACAACAAAAGACCCATGGAGAGGAAGCAGGGTAAGCAGTTGTATTATATTTAAATGATCCCATGCCACAAATGAAAGCCAAAAGGCTAAAAGATTCAAGTCTCTCAGAAAGAAAGCATATATCAAAAAGACATACTGAACAAAATCAGTTTGAATATGATTGCTCAAAAGTTATTCTCTATCCATGAGCTTAAATCAGAATATCTCTCACACAAAAGGACACTATGGATGGAAGAACCTGAACCAAATTTCAGAAAGAAAGCAATCAGGGAGGACTCAAAAGGACAAAATTCCATAAGCATCAAAGGAATGCAAGAATGGCATGGGAATGAGGAACAAACGAATATATCCATTTACACCTTGTTACAATCTTGTGGTGTCTAATATAGAAGAAATCCAAAGGCCGAAGGAAAATGAACTTCATATCTTGGCCTCAGAAGAGTTATCGAGACTTGGAAAGCCTAGTTCTCTTATCCCATTGGACCATAATCAATGTTAAAAATTTCATAAATCTTGTATGCTAGAAAATCTAGGCATCTTAAAGGAATCTAATAAAATGATCTAACAGGATATTTTAACGCAGTTACTGTTTCAAAAGTCAGTTGTTTAGAGATCTGTGTTTTCCAGTTAGTTGCCAATTGTTGCCAATGCAACATTTCCCAAAAATATTTTTTGAGATTTTTTGGCCCCCTTGAAAATATTAATTTCCTTTTCTTTGATTGTCTTTTTTATTTTCCTATCCATCATGATTTTTGAAAAAAAAAATGTTTTTACCAAGGAAGAAAGTCTATCCGCAACAGCAGATGGTTTCTCAGTATCGAGCTGCTACAACAGGCTATTCTTTGATTTCACGCCGCTACGATGAGCCTTTCCCAACTTATGAGCCGAAACGAAGGGAGTCTTTTTCTCTCACCGCCATTGTAGCGGAAGGTTGATCATTATCAAGTCACTACAGTGGGTATCTTTTTGTCTTATGCATCAATGTTCACCTACTCCCGCTATGTCGACGAGATTTTCAAGTTGCGTCCGCTACGGCAGTAATTTTTTTTTCTTTCAATTTGATTCCCCGAGAACCGCTACGATAGACGTTTCCCCGGTTGTGAGCCGCTACGGTGGGTTCTTTTCTTTCTTGCGAGCCATCGCCTATTGACTCCCTCTACAGCGGAAATTGTCGTGATTCTTTCCCGTTACGGAGACAGACTTCGAGGATCGTTTATTTGGCATCAGGGAGCTGCTATGGTAGGATTTTCTTCATGTTGGGTCTACTAGGATGGATGTTCCACATATTTTGTCGTATAGGTATCATCCGATACGCTGTCGTAGGAAGTGTGTTTAGTTTCAAGCTGCCATTGCAGATGGATTGTTGTTTTCTCTCCGATATGTTTCATATCGTCGAGTTGTAAGGAGATCATAGGAGAATGTTGGTTTCAAGCCATTGTTGTGGATAGAGTTGAGTGTCTAAGCCACCATTGCGGGAGGTTTCCCATCATGACTTAAGTCTCTACCCCGCGGTTGGTTGGCACCAATGGGGGATTTCCAGGTCACATGTGTAGGTGAATGAGGGGTTTTAAAAGCCCGAAAAGCCTATTGATTTGCTCATTTCATTTTTTTTTACGAAGTTCAATGAGCTTGGAGAATGCGACTTGTTTTGAAGCCTACTGTGTGATTGTTGCGGTGAAGCTCACGTGGCTTGTACTCACTGGTCATTTCCAATTGCATGGAATTTTTCCAACCAAACAGGTACGTTTTTCTTATCTTTTTTCCCAGTAAATGATTTGGTAAGGTTTGCAGCTGTTCGTTGTCGTTGGTGGCTAGGTTTGGCCAGGTATTTAGGGGGGTTTCATTTCCCATTTCTTTTGGTCAAGCTTTCACAGCGTATTCTTGCCCTAGTAAGTACATAGGCCTTATGCATATTCAGAGGTGTTTTCACCCAGTTGGTTAGATCAGAGATGAGTTCTCAGGAGGCCGATATTTGTGTTGGGATGCAAACAGTCAGCCACTCACGCGTGGGCGTTGTCCTGGGCTACGATTTTCTTTTTCCATGCAAGGCCTATAGGTTGAAAATACTTTGAGATTTGTGTCATTGTTTTTTCCCTAGGGCATCACCGCCATTATTTTGGTTCTTTGAAGTTTCATTGCACCTATGAGAGAGTTAGGGCTGTTCATGGGTTTCATTTTTTTAAAGAAGAGTGTGGAAGGTTTCTCAATAGCGGTTGCCCGCATTTCAATAGGGTTTTTTCTAACCATAACCCTGAGCTGGTTTCGTAGTGCTATTTCTAATGGAAGGAACTGATAGGGTAAATATGTTTTAGGTTTTTTTTGCTGAAGTGAGGTATATATATGCTTTAGTTCACTTACATTGATCATTGATAAGCTTCTATATGATCAATGTTAAGAGTGATTCTGACATAGATATTGTTGAAGTCCCACCTGCGGTAAAAATCGAGATAGTATACGAAGACACTAAATAAGTTACATGGGTAGATGTCAAGTTGAAATGGGGCCAGATCTATCCTATGATGGCTAATAGGAAAGTGCCAAAAGCTGGATTGGGGGATCTTGCTTTATATGAGAATATTTTGAGGTATGTGTTAACCAAGATAGCCACCAAGCCAGAGGTTTTTCCCTACGCTAAGGTCATTGCTTGGATTTTGCCAAAAATAGACACGGTGGGGATGATAATCAATGATGAAGAGGGAAATCATGTTGCATCATTTGCACCGACATTCATTTCAAAAGCATACAGTCTACCAGAAGTATAAATAAGTGTGACCACAGATTGGGTCAAGAGTCTTAAATTTGACTATACCACCACAGTTAAGGGAATAACAACTGAGGGAAAAACCTTCAGACATAAGCAGTCAGTAGAGTATGAAACGGCTCATCTTCGAACCCCATTCAGATTAATAGCATTGATGTTAAGCAGGTTGTATGGTGGGTGTGATGGAAAAATGTAAAATTTTGGGTGGATTCCACTCATGTATTATGTGGCAATGGAGGGAACAAGATTTAACTAGTTGGATATTGCTACTAAAAACTTGTCCAAAGGTATCAAGGAGGCTTACGAGGGTCTAAAGCAGAGCAAAATGGAATTCTATATGTCGTCCTTTTTGTTAGATTGCATACTCTATAGGCATAAGTTTGAAAATCTAAATTGTGTATGAAAGGAAGGGAAGGATCATATTTACGTTGCACATCAGATTATGGGAGCCCATAAATATCACACTCATTATCAGTTAATTAGTGAATAATTCATAAGGCCCCTTTATAGGTTAATCTTTTTAGAATATTACCGATGTGTTGAGGCCTGGAATTTCGCAGGCAACAACAGCAAGGGATTCTCCCCAGTCAATGTTCCCAACTAGCCCGTGACTGTTTGGTGTAGGGAATCCATCCAGTTTACGGTCTGGATACCGTAGTTCAAGTAACAAAACAAAGGTTTTACCGGTTGCGGCCCGGTCCACCGTGTATATTTTTTTTATTTTTGACTTAAGGTATGGTATGCACGTGCCTAATTAACAATGTAGGGTGATGAAGGATGCAAGGAGTAGTCACAACGTGATGCGTAGGTTCTTACCTCTCATCTTAGAACTCACAAGCACCTAAATCACATATATTGCGAGAAAAATAAATACTAACTAAGCTATCTCTAGAGAGCTGGATATTAATTCATGAGTAATGCACTACTGTCCATGTGTTATGGAAAATCACAAATAGCTATTCTTATAACCAAACCTATAAACATGAATAAAAGTATACATGATAAGATAGCTCATCAATAGTTAAAAATCCCATTACTCATAGTGGAAAACATCACAAAGTATACCAAAGAACATTCAGACAAGAACATAGGTTCAGGAAGTTAGAACGCTCTCACAGTTAATGAAACACAGTTGAAAACGAAATAGTTCCCTTTCAACATCGCTCATTTAATTGCATTGATACATTTCACATAGCACTTTCTCCAACAAGCAAAATTTGCAATTTCTGGTTGTAAAACGAAATAGTTCCTCTTACAAGCAATAGTTTACAAGTTTTTCCAGGGGAAAAATCCCCTGTAAGTTCTAACTTTCAAATATTTAAACTAAAATAGCTGACCGCTTGGTCTGCCCCAAACGTGTGACCTTTCGGTCCCTCCAAACATTTCATATCCCTATTTTTTATCTTTTCTGTGTGCACTTATGATCCGCTGAGTAACTAATATACCTTTCAGGTCTACGCCTTTGTTGCTATTGATTCTGCCTTCTACTTTGCTTTCCCTCCTTGCGATCTTGTCGATTTCAGTTCGATCTGTGCCAAAACTGTCCAGTTCCCTTCACACCACGGTAGTCTGACCAGTCTCTTGAATCCACCTGCAATTAAATGACATGCATCATTCATTGGGACTGCATTCTAAATAACGTCAAATTATATCAACGAAAATGGATAAGCATCAAGAGAGGCCATGTACTGCATTACTGTTATGAGAACTTAACGGGTGCTGGCACTACTATCTTGTCCACACACGGGTTCGAAAAACTCACCAACGATGGGAAACGAAAAACTCATCGGTGGCTTAGAATGCTAACATTGTCAGGGTAGACTTATTCATAGCCGCATAAGTGGGTCTTAACAGGCGACGGGTACTACGAAAACACTTAGGCCTATCGGAGTCGGAAGAGTTATGACCTAAGTTGCGGGCGGGAAAACTTCCAGTCAGAAATCGGAAAGTCATCAACATCGGAAGCCAAGTGCTTTGCACAACCGCAACGGTGGAGGAGAAAAAAGCTACAGACACGTGACCAAGAACCGACACGCATCGGTGGTAAAAGCACTTACATTTTGGGTGCTTAGCTGCTTTGGGAGCCGCAACGACGAAAGACGAATAGACAATAGCCTCAGATCAACAAAAAATGCTAAGTGTTTGAAAAAATTAATAATTTAGCAACGGTCAAAACTGTTTCACCTCCGAAACAGTGAAACAGTGAAACTGTTTCAAAACTGTTTAATAATTTTACAAAGAACAAATGGTCTGATTCATATTCGACTAGCAAATAAAACAGAATCCAAAATCCGCGACCCACAGTCATTACACATATAAGCCACTTCTGAAAACAAGACGAGAGTTAATCTTCAAAATAATCCGAAATTAAAGCATGACCCAAAAATTCATGTATCCAAACGATTCAAAGCAACATTAAATCATGAGGGGGACCAAATTTGAAAAATTTGGGGAAAACAGTTGCAGCTGCAACAATTGGCGATTACCTGTTGAACCTATATCTCTGGATGATTATTCCTTGAGTGACAGACTATTTAACAACAAACGAACCTATTGAATTCTTCCAGCTATCTGGATTTTTCAAATGGCAAATGAATGTACCTTTAATCATTGATCATAGTCCGATTTGGGAGAGTGGAAACCAGGATTTTCAAGTCAGGATAATTCTTTTGAGGCCGAAAGATGAATTTCATTGTTACTTCTGTCTTCGGGTGGCTTCCAGCTTGGACACCACAGGATTGTAGCATATGGTCAACAGAAATATTCATTTGTTCCTCATTCCCATGCCATTCTAGCACTTTTCGTGCTTTTGGACTTTTGTCCTTTTCATACGAGTCCTCCTGTATGCCTTTCTTTCTTAATTTTATTTCAGGCTCATCTATCCCAAGTGTCCTTTTGTGTGAGAGGTGTGTTCACGTTTCATCTCACAGATGGAGAGGAACTTTCGGCGATTTAGTACTTATATGGTTCCGCATTTGTTTTGATATATAATGCTTTCATAGGAGTTTTTTGACTCTTATTTGCCTTTTGGCATTCATTTCTTGGCATGGGATCATTTGTATCTAATATATTGTTTGCCTTTCTCCTTTCCATGGGCCCTTTGTTGTCACTTCCTAGGACATTTTGAATGTGACATGGATGGAGCCTCAAAATAGTATTCCAGACCCTTTGATTCTGGTTTATTTCACAGGGGTTAAGCAGGACTTCAATGCGTACATAGCTATTCGAAAAAACTGCTAAAATGGAAGAAATTATTTTAGATAAACAACAATACACAGTCTTATACTCAAAATCTTTAGTCATTCCAAATTCTGATGTTCCTCATGCAACTGCGGGTTTGCTTCCTTTATTGAAATCAATGAAATTTAAACTAAAACAAGACTGAACTTTATGACTCAAAAGACGGCCAAGCCAGATTATTTATATACAAAATAGAAGAACACAAACAAAACTCAGGAAAAATAGGGCTTGAGAACTAAGCCATTTACTGGTAAGTTCTCTTCCCACCCTTGTAAATCTTGCAACTTATAAGTTGAAGGGCCAAGCTTTGCCGCAATCTGGAAAGGACCTACCCACAGCTGCTGGAACTTCGTGTGTTTTCCTTTCTCATCATGGGGGTGGTCCCACTTGAGAACCAAATCTCCCACTTTAAAGTCTTTTGTTCCTGCCTTGTGTTTGTCGAACCATTTCTTTATTACCTCTTGTTGTTGCTTAAAGCGTTCTTTGGCTTTAGATCGAGCCTCTTCTGCTTTCAGGAGATTATATATCCTCATTTGCAAGACTTCATTATCTGACCCTCTAGACTCTTGAGCTATTATGGAAGAGGGTAGCATGACATTGGGGGGAAGAATGGCTTCTTTACCATACACAAGGGTATATGGAGACACTCCTATCGATTACTTGGGGGTGACTCTATTAGTCCAAAGGGCACTTGGTAGCGCTGAGTGCCAACTCCTCTAGTTTTCTATCACAGTCTTCTTTAAAATTCTAATCAGATTCTTGTTAGTAGATTCAGCCAAGCCATTTCCTTGTGGATAGTAATTGGCAGATTAATGCAATTTTATTCCTTTCTCATGAGAAAAAGCAGTTAATTTAATTAATGAAAATTAAGTGGCATTATCAAAGACTAAAGAAATTGGAACTCCAAACCTAGTCATAATATGGTCCTGCAGGAAGTTGATGACTGCATCCTCATTTATTTTGTGCAGCGGGATGGCTTCGACCCAACAAGTGAAGTAATTGGTCACGGTTAGAATATACTTGTGTTGTAGGGAAGAGTTCGGCTTTATCTCCCCAATAATATCCAACCCCCATTGCTTGAATGGATCCATGATCATCACAGGCTTCAGTGGTCTAGTTTCTCTAGATTGTCTTCCACTACACCTTTGACAAATGTCGCACTTCCTGACATGGGCGCGTGCATATTTGAAAAGCGTGGGCCAATAGTAACCGGCTCTGAGAATTTTGTGGGCTATAGTATCTCCTGAAAAATGTCCCCCAGCAGGCCCATCATGCAAATCGGTCATTACCTTCTTTACGTCTTCTTTCTCTAAGCATCTAAGAATAACTCCGTCGTAGTTTTTTCAGAATAATATTCCTTCAATAATTTAATAGGAGACTAATTTTAGACACAACACCCTTCTTTGCTTAGAATTCCAATGTTCTGGAAACAATCTTATCTGAAGGTAATGCATGAGGTCTCTATACCAACATTCAGGGGCTGTGAACAAAGGGCATACATCCATCAAATGTAATTCAGCCTCATCTTCCCAGGCGTGTTCGTCATTGTTTCCATTTTCAGTCATTAGTTTGCACAAACCTTGCCCTTTAACTATAGAAGCTGGCTTGAATTCGAGGTCATATTCTTGAAGAGTTGTTACCCAATTACCCCTTCTTTCTCCTAATTCCTTCTGTACAAAAAGGGACCTCACAGCTGGGTATGGGACGATCACCTTGGTTCGATTTTTTAATATGTAGGCCCAGAATTGTTTCACTGCTTTGAATACTGCATAAGCTTGTTTATCAATAGCCAGGTAATTTAATTCGGCCCCTTGCAGACCAGTTCTCATGAAAGATATTGGGAATTCATCCCCCCCATCTTCCTTCTGAGTAAGCACAGCTGCTAGCAAATCATCAGATGCAAAAGTATACAGAATAAAATATTTATCGAAATCCGGGCTTTTTAGGGAGGGTGCGTGCGCAACAGCAGTTTTAATCTTACTGAATGCGTTCTTCTCAATCTTAGTCCACTTGAATTGTACATTTTGCTTCACCATTTGTTGCAAAGGTTTGACAATTTGAGCAAAGTCTGGCACAAATCTTCGCATGAAGTTTATTGTTCCCATAAATGATTGCATCCCTTTTTTATTATGGGGTAAGGGGATCTGTTCAATGGCCTTGATCCTTTCTGAATCTATAGAGATTCCCTTCTTTGAAACTACGTGACCCAACAACTTACCCTCCGTAATAGTTAACACACACTTCTTGGGATTGAGTGAGATTCCATATTTCCGATAGCGTTCAAAAATCTGCCTTAGATGAAATGTGTGTTCTTCTCTCTTCTTTGAAAATATCGTAATATCGTCGAGGTATATTACAACACTACGGCCAATCAAACCTCGAAAATCTATGCCCATAGCCCTCTGGAACGTAGCTCCGGCGTTTATGAGCCCAAAGGGCATTCTTCGGTAAGCGAAGGTTCCCCATATGTTCCTAAATGTTGTCTTCAATCTGTCTTCTTCGGCTACTAATACTTGATTGTAGCCTGAGAATCCGTCTAATAAAGAAAATAATTCAGAACCTGAGACCATTTGTAGTAGTTTCTCCATGGGTGGAACAGGATAATTATCTTTATCTGAAGCGCGGTTTAAATTCCTGAAATCCACGCATAGCCTGATTTCTCTAGATTTTTTCCTCACTAGTACCAGATTTGAGACCCATTCAGAGTGTCTGACCTTAAAAATGATTCTAGTATCCAATAATTTCTTAACTTCACTCTGGATCAGAGGTTCCAATTTTGGGTGCATTTTCCTTAAAGGTCGTTGATAAGGTTTAACGCCAAACTTGATGGGGATAACATGCTGGATGATGCGGGTGTCATATGTATTCAAATCTTCATATGTCCAGGCGAAAACATCTTTATACTGATTAAAAATACTGATGAACTTATCTCTTTCTGCTGGTGAACAGCATTTGCCAATATTCACATATTTAGGATTTGTCTCAGTCCCTAAATTTATCAATTCGAACTGTAGAGATGAGCTGTGAGTCTTCACATTTGCTGGTCTTCTAAATTTTTCATTTAAATTGAACATTCTTTCTAAGGTTCTGACTCCTTTAGGGATGAAATTATCATACTTCAGTTCGTCCTGATGTTCTTCATCATCTATTATCATCCCTTTAAATACCTTGTCATTTTTTAAGCATTCTATAATGTGCTAATCGTCATTGAACACTCGTAGGTTGGTAATAATATCAGGGACTGAGGGCCTGAAAAGCAGTTCAACGGAGCATCGATTATTAGTAGGCACAAGCCTAGCAGTTGATGTGGCCAACAAGTCAGCTGCTGCATTTTTAAGTCTTGGAATTGATATAATATTAAATGCGCTAAAACATTTGAGTAGGTCCCATACCTCATTTTGATAAGCTTTTAAGTGAGGAGAAATACAATGTATTTGATTCCGAATCTGTTTTACAATTATTTCAGAATCTCCAAAAACTTTCAGATTACTTACCTTTAATTCGATTGCTTTCCTTAAACCTTGCACCAACGCTTCATACTCAGTCGTGTTATTCATACATTCAAACTCTAATCTACATGAAAGAAAATGTTTATTCTTCTTGGGTTCGATCAGGACACAACTGGCCCCTGACCCTTCTAACGTCTTAGAGCCATCAAAAAACAATGTCTAGAAATTGCTAACTATTGCATGAGAATCTACTTCTACCGCTAAGTTTACTATTTTACAGTCGATTTCATCAGCCTATGAAAATCGAAGGAGATCAGGCTGAGCGTCTGACGTGTTGTTGGCTTCTTCTGCTTGGTAATTTCCTAGTTCCAATTCAATAAAGTAATTTCCCAACACAAAATACACTGGTTCGTTCTTTTCCTCAAGCTGAGTAACATTGTATTTCATATGGGGCTCCCTCAATATTTTGATTTGATTCGGGCTTCCTTTATACGGGAGCCACAGATGCGACCAATCTGATGCAAAATATCCGTTTAGTTTTTCCGACCAGTCTCTACTCAGAACAAGCCCATAAGTGTCTGGTATGTTGGCCACCATGGTATCAATAACTTGGCATACTTTATCATTTGAAGACAGGCGGACTAGGACATCCTCCATTTCCCCAATTAATTTCACGTTCGTCCTATCCAACTGAACAACCCTCCAAGTGGATGGCTTAGGCTGCCCATTTATCCTTTTACAGACTGATATTGGCATGACGTTAACCGATGCCCCTAAGTCTACCAGGAAATTATGTACGTTGTGATTAAAAATTTCAAAAGTGAGGAGGAAAGGTGGATTCTTGTTCTTAGACTCACCTCCAATGCTGGTTTCTCCGATTTCTTCTTCTTCCTTGGGTCGATTGTCAGTGGGCACCCTCTCATCCGATGCTTCAAGCGCTTTCAATAGTATTTATTTCTACTGCGGCACTTTACACATTTCAAATAGTGAGATATTCTCCTTTGCCTTCTTTATATTTTCCACGATGTCATATTCCATCTGCGGTTCGGTGGGATGCGGTTTATCAGCATTTGTCTTTTCTTCATTGGGCTTGGCCAGCATATCATGCTGTCTAGGATCTTGACTGGTGATGGTGAATCCGAGAATTTCATCAGCGGAGGAATTTCTTTGAAATTTCTTAACATTTTTCTGAAGCCTTTTAATCTTTGGAAGCATGAGACTGTTTTCTTTAGCCGAACCTTGGCTTCTTGTTGTTACGTTCGTTTCCATGACGTCCTTGTATCCCCAATTCCTTTCTTCCTTAGCATCGAATAACGAAACAAAATCCCACAGAACCATGGTCTCATCTTCTTGTTCTTTCGTTGACGTGTTACTGTCTTTTCTTTCTTCATCTCCATCTTCTGTTAATTTAGAATCCAACAGCTGATTCATAACCAACGTCATTGAGTTTATCCATTGAGGACAATTCTTTTCAGAGTGGGGTTGTTGGTGGAAAGTGCAAAAATTGTCCATTCCTACCTTTGTTAAACTCATAGATGTTGAATTATGCGGAGGAGGTTGGGATTGATTGTTATCCTCCCTTTTCTTGTAATAGGGCTTGTAGAAATTTTGAGCTTCCTTTTCTTTTTCCAAGTCTATGATTCTGTTAGAAAGCTTCTGCATCATTTTTGTGGATTGATTGTTATCCTCCCTTTTCTTGTAATAGGGCTTGTAGAAATTTTGAGCTTCCTTTTCTTTTTCCAAGTCTATGATTCTGTTAGAAAGCTTCTGCATCATTTTTGCCATACTTTCAAAATCTGGTGATTGTTCTTCCTTAGGCTTAGTAAACAACAAGTCTTTCCTTCCCACATTTTTCTCTCCAGATCGTTTGGGGTAATCTTCGATACTTTCCCTTTCAGCCTCTACTATTTTCGCCTCCTCATAGGTCTCCGCTAGAGTAGGCTTGGCCTTTATTTTGGAAAACATGGCCAACTCAGGTCCTAAAGCTGAGGTATAATATTCAATTAGGACTTTATCCAAAGGTCTGTCAGCTTCAGAAAAATTCTTGAGGTACGCTACAAATCTTTGAGTGAAGCTGTGCACCTTATCCTTTCTCTCTTTCTTTAAGGTGCATAGTCCTTTCATGATGGCTGCATGAGTCTTTTGGGTCACATACTTACTTCTAAAGATCCTCTCGAAGGTATCCCAATCAGGGATAGAGTTTGCAGGAAAACCAAAATACCATGGTGTTGCAGCTCCTTTAAGGGTGTGCGGGAATAGTCTGCAAACTACATCCTCATACCCCCCTAGCCCTTAACCCTTATATTGCCAAATAAAAACTTTGCAGGTGGTCGTCTACTAGTATCTTCTCACTTGAGTCGAATTTGGGCAGCATCTTTTCAAAGCATTGAGGTAAATCATGCAACGGAAGTGGTAGGTTTAAAGGTGATCTGGCTCTCCAGGCAGGTGGTGGATTCGGTGGGTTGGGTGGTTGATTGGCATTTACGCCTGCCATGAGTCTGGGTGGAGAGTGAGGAGGTGAGAAAAGAAGACTGTGAGCAAGAGAACTGTGAGGAGTATCTGGGCCTTCTTGATTCAAAGGCAGTACAACTTCCTGTAAGGCTGTTTCTACAAGTTCTTCCCAATCCTCAACCAACACTCAGTCTTCCAATATAGGATGATCCTTCCTTTTATATTCTCTTATGGGAAATTCAGGGATGATCGGAAATCCTCCAATATTCTTCACATATGCCCTAGTGTGTCTTCTCAGATTATTAACAACTTCGTTGTCAACAGAAAACAAATGTTCTCTACCCCCTTCTTCTGGAATTGTGTTATGAAGCCCAATGCTTTCTGAACTGTTACCGGTGGAATAGTCTTGAGAAAACGGGTTTCCTCGGCCAGCCATGCACTGGAATCCCTCCTTCTAGTGCCAGAAACTATTGAGGCCTGGAAATTCGCAGGAAACAACAGCAAGAGATTCTCCCCAGTCAACGTTCCCAAATATTGCGAGAAAAATAAATACTAACTAAGCTATCTCTAGAGAGCTGGATATTAATTCATGAGTAATGCACTACTGTCCATGTGTTATGGCAAATCACAAATAGCTATTCTTATAACCAAACCTATAAGCATGAATAAAAGTATACATGATAAGATAGCTCATCAACAGTTAAAAATCCCATTACCCATAGTGGAAAACATCACAAAGTATACCAAAGAACATTTAGACAAGAACATAGGTTTAGGAAGTTAGAACGCTCTCACAGTTAATGAAACACAGTTGAAAACAAAATAGTTCCCTTTCAACATCGCTCATTTAATCGCATTGATACATTCCACATAGCACTTTCTCCAACGGGCAAAATTTGCAATTTCTGGTTGTAAAACGAAATAGTTCCTCTTACAAGAAATAGTTTACAAGTTTTTCCAGGGGGAAAAACCCCTGTAAGTTCTAACTTTCAAATATTTAAACTAAAACAGCTGACCGCTTGGGCTGCCCCAAACATGTGACCTTTTGGTCCCTCCAAACGTTTCATATCCCTATTTTTTATCTTTTCTATGCGCACTTATGATCCGCTGAGTAACTGATAGACCCTTCAGGTCTGTGCCTTTGTTTCTATTGATTATTCCTTCTACTTTGCTTGCCCTCCTTGTGATCCTGTCGATTTCAGTTCGATCTGTGCCAAAACTTCCCAATTCCCTTCGCGCCACGGTAGTCTGACCAGTCTCTTGAATCCACCTGCAATTAAACGACGTGCATCATTCATTGGGACTGCATTCTAAATAACGTCAAATTATATCAACGAAAATGGCTAAGCATCAAGAGAGGCCATGTACTGCATTACTGTTATGAGAACTTAACGAGTGCCGAAACTACTATTTTGTCCACACACGGGTTCAAAAAACTCACCAACGGAGGGAAACGAAAAACTCATCGGTGGCTTAGAATGCTAACATCGGCAGGGTAGACTTATTCACAGCTGCATAAGCGGGTCTTAACAGGCGACGGGTACTGCGAAAACACTTAGGCCTATCGGAGTCGGAAGAGTTATGACCTAATTTGCGAGCAGGAAAACTTCCAGTCACAAATCGGAAAGTCATCGACATCGAAAGCCAAGTGCTTTGCACAGCCGCAACGGCGGAGGAGAAAAAGGCTACAGACACATGACCAAGAACCGACATGCATCGGTGGGCAGAGCACTTACATTTTGGGTGCTTAGTTGCTTTGGGAGCCACAACGGCAGAAGACGAACAGACAACAGCCTTCGATCAACAAAAAATGCTAAGTGTTTGAAAAACTTAAGAATTTAGCAACTATCAAAACGGTTTCACCTCTGAAACAGCAGTTTTACAAAGAACAAATGGTCTGATTCATCTTCAACTAGAAAATAAAACAGAATCCAAAATCAGTGACCCATAGTCATTACACATATAAGCCACTTCTGAAAACAGGACGAGAGTTAATCTTCAAAATAATCTGAAATTAAAGCATGACCCAAAAATTCATGGATCCAAATGGTTCAAAGCAACATTAAATCATGAAGGGGGACCAAATTTGAAAAATTTGGGGAAAATAGTTGCAGCTGCAACACGATGTCTGTGAGAATGAGCAGTAGAGTCTATAAAAGAATTTGGTGACTATTTTTTCACCAAGGAGGGAACTTACCTGAGAATGTATGGAGGCACCAGAGCACCTTCATTGCTGCCCAAGTATGCCACAGACTATACAGTACTGAAGGAGGTAGTCAGACAGGTATTCCTAGATGTTTTTGGAAGCCATTTGTTCGATATCAAGAAAGCGGTTTTCCCACTAGTACCCTTTTACGTGGGAAGTTACAAGTTTAACAAAGTCAAAAGTGCTCTAGATTTTGTCAAAGAGTTGGAAATCTTCCACTTTGGGGAAAAAAGCTTCAATAGGAATGATTCACAAGGAAAGGTGGCAGCTCACAAGGATGCTCACAAGGTAAATTTTGAGTATGCAAACTACATAGACAAAGAAGAACAAGTATTCAGAAATGTCTATAGTATGGAAACCTTGAGCAAGAGGTTAAAAGGAAATCATCTGGTGCTAAAGGAAGTAGCAGCAATAACCCAAAGCCAGACAAAGGAGATGAGGAAGCTGCAAAGAAAGCTCAGGAAGAAATCGCGTGTAGGCTTGCAGCAGGAGCAAAACATTTATTAGCAGAAGAAGCACAGAAGGATCAGGTAGAAGCTACTAAAAGAAAGAGCACAGAGGTTGTTTTGAAGAAAATGGAAGATTTGGAGAAGGCTTTGGATAAAGGAGATTCAAGTTCTGATCAAGGCATGCAGGATACAGGAGGGAAAGGCCAGGATACTAATGAAGTTTAAGGTAGTGGATGTTCATAACAAAACCCTATGCGGGATAATCCAGAGAACCTGCTAGCCACACCTAGTAGTATCCCTACAGGAGGTCATGTGCCCATAGCTGAAATGGGACTCGTACCTTTTACAACTTCAAAGAAATACAATGTAGCATGTTTAGAGGATATTCGTTTTGATACTAAAATGAAATCCATTGTATGGAGGACAAAGAAAACTTTGAAGGTAGGAGCTCAGCCAGCGGTAACCACTGTGACGGAGAGAACAGTCATGAAAAATGTAGAAGAGCACCCCAAGGAATTAGCTTCCATGGGCATTGCAAATTCCTATGCAAATGCTCACAATGTGGATAGACTTATGGAAAACATTGATAAATACAAGGGAAAGATGGCTGAAATGAAAGAAGTGTTGAGGAAAGAAGAAAATGTAGGAAGAGAGTCCAAAAGAAAATATGAGGCTACCTTGTCAGAGTTTGAAAGGCTTCAGCAAAGACATCAAATCTTGGAAGCAGAACGGGACAGTTTGAGATCATCAAATAAATAACTGAGTAAGGAGAAAGGAATTTTGGAAAGCAAAGTAGCCGAATTGGAGCTGCAGAAGACTATTGCTGAGGGAAAAGCCAAGCATTATGAAACCCAAGTAGTAGCATTGGAGGCCCAAAAGGCTTCACTGGAAGTTTTATTAAAATTAGCAAATCGGAAAAGAACTGATATTGAGCCATTGACAAAGCATGCCCTCATGCTCAAAAGTAAAATTTATCAGATGCAACTTCAAATAGTAGAGGAGATGTTGAAATTTCAGCAATTAGAAACTAGGTTGGATGAAATTATGAGTACAGCTTCTTGTTTTTTAGACAGGACCCAGGATATCCTGGAAATTCTTCAAGGATGTTTAACTTGGTTGGAAACAACCAAGGAACCTCCAGCTGATGCACCAATCAAATATTTAGAGACGGTGGAGCTGGAGTATGAACTGATATAATTTGGGAGTAAAGTTGCAAAAGAATTGGTAAAGGCATTCCAGAAGACTAAAGGTTTTTGTACAGAATTCTGCAGAAAATTTCTCACAACTTACAATTGTTGTCAAACATCTGCAAAGAAAAGGTTAGAAGAATTACCTGATCATGAAGAATTTTTGAAGTAATTGCAGGTGATATGGTAGGAGAATGAACTGGCTATTCAGTTGGTCAAAGGTTTAGATGAGAAGGTGTTGAAAACTGTAATAGCATAGGAAGCAGTGAGAAATCATCTACTGGAAGATCAACATCATTTGATTCCATCCAGAGTGGCAAATCTAAAATGCCAAGCTGTAAAACATGAGATCACTATCAGATTCATGGAGCCATCAGGGTTTGAGACCATAGTGACAGATGCAAATTTTTGTAAGAAATTCATAAATGATGTGGCTGGTTCTACTTAGTATTTTGTCTTATTAATACATTTTTGTAATGTTTTCCTAAGCTAGCGAGTCCACTAGGAGACAAAGGCCTTTTTGTAACTGATTTGTAAAAGAATCCCAAAGGGCAAGGGAGACCAAGAGACATTTGAATTTGTATAAATAGAGATCAAGTCGATAGAGTAAAGGACCTTTTTTTCATGATATCTTTATGAAAAGTTATTGTAAGGAGAACTACTTCCTCTTATAATAAAGAAGTTATATTTTTTGCTGGAGAAGGCAATGTAAAGTTTCAAATGCTTCCTGTAGATTGGTTGAATGTTGAACTACTTCTGTCTCAGCTTTTTCTATGAACTGTGAGATCATTCTAACTTATGAATTATTTCATGTTGTGAATGATTTCCTGTTTATTTATATGAAACTTACGCAGTATATTCAGTAATGAATGTTTTAACAAACAATGAGCTATCTCTTTGTTTATCTTTCTACTTATATTCATGTATTATGAATACGAACAGCTATATGTAATATTCTAAATGCATGTTTTATAGTACATTACTCATCATTAATTACAATATTCCCCCCTAGGGATAGGTTAGATAGAATTAGTTAGCATTAGTATAAGTTGTTCTTTGTTTATGATTTAGAAGCAAAAGAGGTAAGACGAGAGGTAAGAATCTACGCATCACATTGTGAGATCTTTTCTTTTTCTATCAACTGCACTTAATTAGGCACTTGCATATCATACATAAACATAAAACCAAAAAATACACTTAAACAGTGGACCGGGCCGCAACCGGTAAAACAAACTTTAACCGTTACTTGACCTACGGTAGCCGGACCGTAAACTGAATGGATTCCCCATACCAAACAATAACGAGCTAATTGGGAATGATTATTGGGGAGAATCCCTAGTGTTGTTACCTAGGATTTTTCCAAGCCTCAACACAACCATAAACATTGAGTAGTTGCATTCACAACTCTTCTATACTTTGCTTCTATAGATGAGAGTGCTATGGCACTCTACTTCTTACTTGAACAACTCATTGATCCTCCTGCAAGAATGAACACATATCTTGAAGTATACTTTCGATCTATGTTGTCTCCTTCCCAATCACTGTCAGTAAATCCAACTAGCTCTAAGTCAGATTTTGCTTTATAGAAAATCCCATGAATCCTTGTTCCCTGGACAAAGTTTAGGATCCTCTTAGTTTCTCTCCAATGGATCTCATGAGGATGATTCTTGTATCTTGAAGCCACACTAACTAGATAAGATAATTCAGGTTGAGTATGTGTAAGATAAAGAAAGAATCCAATCAACTGCCTATATAATGTGTTATTTACCATAGAAGAAGAACCTGCTTCCTCAAGATTAAATCCTAAAACGAATGGAGTCTTGCTTGGCTTGCAATCTTTCATACTGAACTTGGTGAGAAAATATGAAGCATACTTGAACTGATGAAATTTGATTCCATGTTGATATTGAGAAATTTCGAGACCCAAGAATTGGCTCAACAACCCCAAATTTGTCATGGAAAATGCATGGTTCATTGCATCCTTCAAGGAGGCAATCTCTTTCTTTGAACTTCCTATAATCAGTAGGTCATCCACATAAAGAAAAATAATCATTAAAGAACCATGAATCAACTTCAATTAGACATTAGGATCATACTTGCATTGTACAAAACTCAGTGACAACAGAAAGCCATCAATATTGGCATGCCAAGCCCTAGGGGCTTGCTTGAGCCCATACAATGATTTCTTCAACCTGCACACTAAAGATGGATTAGAAGAAAACCATTCAGGTTTCTGCATATAAATATCTTCATTAATATCTCCATTTATAAAAGCACACTTCACATCCATATGATGTGCTTCCCATTGCTTCGAAGCTGTAATGGCTAGAGCTAGACTTATGGAGTCCATCTTTGCCATTGGTGAAAAGGTCTCATTGTAATAAATACCATGTACTTATGAGTAGACCTTGGATAAAAATATTTCCTTATATTTCAAAGGTGAACCATCAGCAGAAAAATAAGTTTTCAAGACCCACTTACACTTTACTAGCTTTCTCCTTGGGGGGAGATCAACCAGTTCCCATGTGTTGTTCTTCTGGAGTGAGCTGAATTATTATTTCATGGTTGTTTTCCATATTGGATCATGTGCTGCATATTCATATGTCTGAGGATAATATTCAACCATCAAATAACACTTCTCAGCAAAAAGTGGATCTTTCACACAAAGGGCACTCTCAAATTGAGATCTAGTCCTCCCAGTGTCACTTGGATTTCCAGCTATTTCCCCAACTGCATGAATGGTCCTTGCTTCCCATTTTGGTCTTGTAGGAATGTTAGGATCTACAATTAAATCATCATTATCATACATACCAGAATCATCAAACTCATTAGTCTCTTCACTTACAATCAGAGGTTGTGGTGATGAAGAGGACTCTCCAACTTCAATTGTTGCTAAAGGTTCTTCTTCGAATTGAACACTTCTTTCAATGAAAGCTTTGTTTTTTCTCAAGTTGATAAGATTGTACCCTTTTGAATCTTCATAATATCCAAAAAATAGGCACTCTTGGCTTTGGGGTTGCAAATCCTTCCTCTTTTCAGTTGGAATTCTAGCCCAAGCCTTTGAGCCAAAAATCTTGAAATGGGTCACATCTGGATTGTGCCCACTCCAAGCTTCAAAAAGAGTAATAACATCAAGATGCTTATGTGGAACCATGTTCTGGATATAGGATGCACATTTTATAGCCCTGACCCAAAACTTTGGTGGAAAATTTTTATGCTCCATCATGCAAGTTGCCATTTCCTTCAGTGATCTGTTCTTTCTCTCAGCAACACCATTTTGTTGTGGTGTGTAAAGAATAGAATGTTGCATCTGGATACCTACATATTTGCCATACTGGATGAACTCAGAATTTAAATACTCACCACCATTGTCATATCTGAGGATCTTGAGTCTCCTCCCAGACTGGTTCTCAACCAAGGCTAGAAAGACCTTGAAGAGGCCAAAAACTTCAGACTTGTGCTTTAGGAAATAGACCCAACAATACCTGGAAAATTAATATATGAAGGTGAGTTCATATTTCGATTGACTCATTGGCATATGAGGAAATGGACCAGCAATGCTACTGTGGATCAACTCAAGGGAAGCAGAGGTTCTCTCATGACTAGCTCTCTCAGACTTGTGCTCTGGGTGTTTTCCTAGGATACAACCATGACAGACTCCTTTAGAAAACTTGATCTTTGGGAACCCTATGATCATATGTTTCTCACTCAAATCAGAAAGATACTTATAATTAAGATGGCCAAATCTTTCATGCCAAAGATTTCTTGCTTCATTATCATGATTAAGAAGAGCAGAGGGGTTTGAGTAGGCTAGAAAATGGGAAAACATGTATACCTTTGAAGTGTGATCAACAACACCTTTTGCTATGACGTTACCATTCAAAATCTCTGTGATTTCAACTTCATTAGGGGAGAAGATGACTTTATTTGGAGACCCAGTGTGAGTCATCTGACACCCTGACAAGATATTAGAGGAAAGACCTGGATCATACAACACATTATTGAACTTACCATGGTCAAGATCAATCCTACCCTTCCCCGTACTATCAGTCCGAGAGTTATCTCCCAAAACTATTGGTGGACCTTTCGACATGTCAAGAGAGGAAAAGATCTCCCTTGTTGAAACCATGTGTCTGGAATCTCCATAATCAATGATGAAACTAGGTGAGCTTGAGGTGCCAGCAACCAAAGCATGTACTCTCTCCTTGTCTTCTGAATTTGATCCTCCTTCCCTATTCTTTGAGTAATCAGGAAGGGAGATGTTGTTCTTCTCCAGGAGTTGGTTCAACATGTCAATTTGATTTTTCATACAAGAGATCTAAGGATGATAGCCCTTACTGCAGTATGCGCACTTGCTCATTTCTACTTTCTTCTTCTTCTTCTGGAAGTTCTTCTTAGAGCCTGAGGACTCCTCTTGAGAGTTTCAATTGTCTCTCTTTTGCTCAGGTGGATTTTTATCTTTTTTCTTACTTTTTGAATCCACCTTTGAATCTCCAGCAACCAAATCTTGGTCTTTGGACGGTTTGATGGTGCCCATGATTACTAATTTATCTTGCTCCTGGGTGAGGGATTCCATGAACTCAACAAGATTAGGCATATTCCAGGTTCGAGATATCAATTTAGTGGCATGGAAGGTCGAAACAAACACAGAATAGTCAGGACCAACCTTAGAGAGTGTGGTCAGGACTAGTTGCTCTTCCTTCTTTTCAATCCCACATTGTTTTAACTGCAAAACAAGGGCCTTAAACTTGGTAAAGTAGAGTTGCAATGATTCGAAGCTACTGGGACTCAAGGAGATCAATTCATTCTAGATTTGATGTCCTCTCATCTCATCTGTCTTTCCAAAAATATCTTCTAGCTTCTCCCACACCTCATTAGGATATGTCAATGAATCAAGATGAAAGAGGAGGTCTCTTGAAATGCTCAAGCACAAAATACCATAGGCCTCATGCCTCCTGTTGTGCCATTTGATTTTCTCTACAGCTGCATTGGGATATGCCTCAGTAGATCACACTTTAAAGGTATTACCTTTCTCTCTCAACAATATCTCCATCTTAGCTTTCCATTCGAAGAAATTGAATGGAGTCAAGATGATCCTTTGAGATTGGTCCATATCTCTGCTCCTATGCCCTTCAGTCAGCAGAATGCGCTCCCAGTTAGTGATGTCGAACCTGCAATAACAATTTTGGAAGGACAGAAATAAATATGCAAAGGCTTTGATACCATGTGGAAATTTAACCCAAGTGATAGATCAATTACACTCACAAAATTGCTAATCAAACATGCAAAATTCACACAAAAGGAGACCGAAATTGGAGCATAAATTAATCCCGTATTGAATAAGTGTACATTATACAACCATATGAAGTAATAGGCTGCTCAAATATATAATTACATGATATATTAAAAATCATTGGGTTTCTATTCGAATTGGTTAAAAAACAGGCTTACTAAATCTAGTCAAATCCCCCATAGGTGCAAGAAAGACTTTGCAAATCTATGAAGATGCTCACGAATAGGCTAAAGAAAGTGGGAAATATGATAAGTGATGGAAACACAACCAATTCATGTTTTTTTTGGATAAAATGAAGGAGGATGGTGTGGGGAAAAAAACAAGGAAAGTTCTCCTAGACTAGCTTTTCCTGTATGCCTTAAAACTACTGTAAAGCAAGGTAGCTTTCAGAAAAAGTAGAACTACGCTTTTAGGAACTAGGAATAAAAGAAGACTTGCTAAAATTGTTTCTAGGATGATTCCAAAGTACTCCATGACCTATTGTATCAAGTATTGACTTCTTGGTGCATGTGGAAGCCAAATAGCATAGAGAGGAATATAGGAATCTAGGAATAAGACAAAAATGATTAATTAATGTCAAATATGGGTAATTATGGGTTGATTATTCTGACAGCTATCCCTAGCTACCGTTCATGCGATCCAACGTTTGAGGCATTGTATCCTTCTTCTCCAAACTTTGGTTGTTGCTCACATTAATCCATTTCAATTCGTCCTCACTAGAAGGATGATAGGGTGGAAGTAAAATAAATGGATTGTGATATTGCAAGAATTCAAACTTGATTTTGTTTTGGAAAAGTCGAAGAAGTTATTAATTTTTTCTGAGCTCATATATGATTTTCCTAGTTTGGATGAAGGAGAGGTCCATGAGGACTCTTTCGTTGATGAGCACATTTTTCTCATTTCAACTATGGACACATGGTATGGGGACATTATTGTTTATTTGCAAACTTTGAATGTTCCTTCTCACCTCTCGCGAGATGAGTGTCGACGGTTATGTCATGTAGTGAAGAATTACCTCATTGCTGATGACACTTTGTATCATCGTGGACTTGATTCCATTTTGCATCAGTGCTTAACCCATGAAGGGGCTGATTTGGTACTGAATGATTGCCATGGAGGGGCGTGTGGTGGTCATTTATTTGGGTTTTATACAACTCAAAATATTTTGAGAGCAATTTTTGGTTTTCCTTCTTCAAGGATTGTGTTAATGCGGTCAAGCGATGCCACCCTTGCCAGGTGTTTGCACAGAACATGCGCTTGCATCTGTCCCCTTTACACCCAATTATCACTATTGTTCCCTTAACTAAGTGGGGGGTTGATTTTATGGATTGCAACCTAGCTTCGACTAGGGGGCATCATCACGTCATAGGTCTTATTGATTATTTCACGAAATGGTCAGAGGCTATGCCCACAATCAAAGCCAACAGTGAGACAGTCGTGCATTTTGTATTCAATCATAGTATCAATCCGTTTGGTATCCCAAAATATCTTTTCACTGACCATGGGAGGCACTTTCAAAATAATATGATGGCTAAGTTGTCTTTGAAGTTAGGATATAAGAAAGAGCATTCCTATTCTTACTATCCTCAAGCGAATGGATAGGTTGAAGTGGTGAACAAGTCACTTAAGTCCATTCTCCAACGAACCATCACACAAAGCAAGACCAATTAGCATATCATGTTATATCCTTCTTTTTGGGCTTATCGAACTACAGTTAATACTTCCATCAGTTTTCCCCCATATCAATTGGTGCATGGGGTGGAGTCGATTTTACCTATTGAATGTGAAATCCCTTTTTTGAAGCTAGTCATGGAACTTATACTAGAGACTTCTGCATTGGAATAACGTCTGGTCCACTTAGAGAAACTTGATGAGTAGCGTCGAGATGATATAGTGGATATTGAGGTTAATAAGCGTCGCATTAAATCCCAATACGATAAGTTTTTCCTTCCTCAGAATCTTAGTGAGCTTGGTGACTTGGTCCTCTTATGGCACCAAGCTAGTGAACCGTTAGGGGCGGGAAAGTTCAAACCTATGTGGCATGGGCCTTACGTGGTTAAATGAGTATTAGAGAAAGGTGCTTAGGACCTGGTGTATTATGAAGGGACAGCCTTGGAGGAGCCTAGAAATGGGATTTATTTCAAAAACTACTCAGGTGTAATTCTCAACCAGGGCTGATACATTTTATATTATTGTATAGTTGCATAGTTTAGTTTTGGTTCCCTTGTGGTGATCGAATTGGTTGACTTACTTCCGTTTGTTGTGGAATATGTCAAAAAATTCTTCGGTAAATGTAGGATTTGCTGACAGTTCCAGCATCCAAACTCAAAACCCAACTTCGGCTACTTGGGTGATTTATACTACTACGGGTCAGGTTTTGTCTTTAGGAGGTGTATGTCTATGGCCTTCATCAAACAATATTGTTGAATATAGAGTTCTGATTGAGTTATTACGTGATGTCATCTTGCATGGTATTCAATCTCTTGAGGTACGTCTTGACTCGCAGTTAGTGGTCTTACAATTAATGGTGTGTATCATATTAGAGATCCAACTTTATTATGAAGATTCTTGAGAGTAAGATTGATAGAACGACAATTTGAGAACATTACATACATTCACATTCCAAGAAATTATAATCAATTTGATTATTCATATGCAAATTACGTACTAGATTGGCATTTTATACGCATATATTAAAGCATGCACAACACATTTACACATGTAAATATAGATAAACGATCATCATAAGTATTTTTCATTAAAATATAGTCCAAAAAGTGATGTCATAATACATAATGTCATAATACAAAAATGGGGCTTCCGAACCACCAAAATATACTATACGATCAATACAACAAAAGGTACATCTAGGACTCTAAGCCTGTGGAGGGTGTTGATCATGATAACGCACGACAACTCTAGATATCTATCGGAATAAGAAAACCCATGTGCGTGGTACAACAACCACCTGTCGCTGCATAGCTTCAGGCAAGTCCTCGACTTGTGCCATGGTCACTTTGTGTGTCAGCCGAATGAAGTTCGTATGGATGTTTTGGAGCATACTCTCCGCATTCACACCTATGATGTCATCACCCCTCCCCCTCCGACGATGTCAAGGGAAACCATCTAGTCATCTAGGTCCAACATCTTCATATATATGACCAAGTATCAATATATGTCATTACACAAAAACATGTCTTTTTATTTCACTATATCAAAAAACACAAAAAAAATTAATAATTCAAAAACAAGATAGAGTTGGGATTGTTACCTATGTCTCCGTATGTAGAACCCGATGGAATGGGAATATCATGGTCGCCACGGAAGTCTATCCCCTCATAGGGGTAGTCATCTATGGCTATGGTTTTCCTGCAACACCAGAGGAATAAGTCTGTTAGGTAGGGGTTGGCCACTCGTCCCCCTCCTAGTTTCTGCGTCACATTCGCCCAGCGCAACTGAGCTGGATCCCAAGCACTGTGAGGAGTGATATCCACTCTTGGGCTTAGCCTTGGTACACACTCAAAGAAAAATGTACTCAAGATTCTTGTGAAGCTGAAGTTTCTTATCCTTCCCATCTTGCAGTCTGTCACCTGTTGTTTCATGTTTCCCAGCAGTGAGGTAGTCCAATCATAAATGGTGGGCCTCATGCAATCCAATGCATAGAACATCAATTGTATAGATTCCTAATGAAGGGATTCCAATCCTGTAATCCTTCCAAGTAATAATAGTATGGCCTTCATCCCTAGGTTTTGGATCAAGTTCGTTGGGATCTAACTCCCAACCTTTTTCGTCTCAGGGAGGCAGTAAACTGCAATGTATCCTCTATTGTGAGGCCACCTCCTAACCCATGAGCTCGTAGGTTGACCACCTCCCCTCTACGGGAGATTCCTATGATGAAGTATATATCCTCAACCTCAAGGCTAAGGGGCATCCCATCCAGCTAGAATGTCTTTGTATCAAGATCCCAATAGTCTACCAGCATTTGGAGTATTCTTGGTTTAGCTCTCAAGCTACGAAGACACCAGAATTTGTATAAACCACAAGCCCTCAAAGCTTCTTGGGCCATTAAATCTCCTTGCACAGCCCTATCAACGTCTTCATGCTCATGTTCACGCCACTCAATAACCATCCTGCACAAAAAAATTAGAGTTGCATCAGTCTTTGTCTTTAAAATTGTCAAACGTAGCCTTATATGCGGCTTTTTTGCAAACAACTGAGTACATACGCAGGAATTGATGTATTTTTCGCATATGTCAATCCCTATATGTGGAAATCGTCAGATTTTCCATGTGGGCATAAATATCCTTTTTTGGGATTGAATAAAATAAAATAAAAATGACCATGAAAAACTAAAATAAAAGCATTGAAATTAATGAAAAGGGCATGAGGATTTACCTGATCCAAGCAGTTGTGATTTCGTGGATCGTAGCTCCCAGAATCAGCTTCTCAAGTTTTTGGTTCAAAAACACTATGTGGAGTGAAATTCCATATGGTATGGAAAAATGATTTTTTTCACTATTTTATAGAAATTATTTTGAAATTTTTACCCACTTTTCTATAGTTTGGACTGTTATTGACCTTGTTGGACCGTTTGGCCTAATATTGTTGTGTAGGGAACTAATTTGAGAAAATTTTGACCGATACTTTGATCCGTTCATACCTATCATAGGTATAATGTCAAACTAACATATAGGTTAGGATTTAACATCCGCTTGCATTTATGCATTTTCTTATGATCGTTTCATCTTGACCTTAGGTACGAACCCACTTCGTGATGTCACGAAACCTTCATACTGCTACTAGAAGTGACATTATGTAAGTGGTAGATATTTCCTATACATGGGTGCCCTAGTTAGATCCCTTTTGCATTTGATGCCCATGCTGATATTTCTCCTTTAGGTTTTGGGAGTCCCTTATGGTCCCACCATGTCCTTGAGCAAGAGCTTCATACTCCTCTTGAACTTTATGCCGAAAATTCCCTATAGGGGCTCCCTTGTATATCAAGTTTTAATTGCATTACATGATTTTTTCTTACCTTATTGAGCTTTATGCCAGCTCCCCGCTTCAGAGTTATAAGCCATGTAGCCCGAGCTTGTCTCAATTCTAGCCAAGCAGATCCTTTTACATATCCTTTGTAGCTTGATGCCCCTTTACCGAGAGGAGACCTTCCCCCGAGTGTCCTTATCCTGCACATGCTTCCTTTCATTGAACATAGGTATGTTCCACTACTTGGAACTAGTTTGATTTCCTGTGACACTCGTCTCCTCCTGGTTGTACACTATAAATCATTTTTATTCTTTTTTGAGCTAATTTTCAACATCTGAAAAAGTCCAATTTTTTTTTTAAAACATAAAAATACGAACGGGAAATGATATTATCTTTGGTAGATGTCGAGTCATGTCGCCTTTGAACAGAGCATTGTATATCACATCCATTGGTTTGGTTGTTAGTATGACTTTAGGAGCTGTACTCGTTACTCTGAGTTTTTCTCCACCTACTGGTTATGCTTCTAGTCCCTATGGAGCCTCTGTTGATGCCTCCTGTTTCATAGAGATGTCCCAATTTGCATATCAAGTCTATGCTTCCTACCTTTAGTCACCACTTTCCTTATTTTCTTGTTCGAAGGAAGTTGAAGCCTAAGTCGACCATTCCTCATTTATCTTGACTTTGATGTCGGCCATTCTCGGTACAGTTACTGGTTCATGCACATCTTTTTCATTTGAGTTCTTACACATTATCCAGCATTGTTGAGTACCTCGTGTTGGTTTCTGGGGGATTCCTTAATTACCTCCTTCTAGCAGATTCCATTCCATCGACTTCATATCATTTATTCTGGAATAAGAGTCTAGAGTCCATTTGAGTCCCTTGAGACTTACAATCATTAGTGGTAGGTTATCTCGCCATCGACAGTTTTGAGAATACATCAATGTCCCCTTATCTATGGATTCTTTCAAGTGCTCAACCTCAACACAGGCTATTCACACTTGTTATATTGCACTATGTCCCTTTATTCCCATTATCATTATCGGTAGGATATCTCGCTTTTGTTAACGGTATACATCAATGATCGGTAATCATATGATGGACCATCATGTTTGACCTCGACAACTTTATTCACATGATAGTACATGTACTCGTAGTGGTTTGCATAGAAGACCTCCGAGGTTGGTGGCATTCCACATATGCTACCTCCTTGATCGTGTCAGTATTCATGAGATGTATGCTCTCGTGACCAGATTCCAGTGTATATCATATATCTTCATACATTATGGAGATATTGATCATTATGGGGGAGTTCCTGTTATAGCTGATTTTACCACTCCAGGTGAATCACACTTGTATGGCCTTCCCCTGTTCCTCTGCAGACTCCTTAGACCCCTTGGACCATTTTTTGTCCTTTGATGTTTCATTGACCATCCCTAAAAACATGTGAAAAATGATACACGCGACTTTTAAACCCCTAATTGCGTATATATGTGGGTTTGACCTCTAAAATCACGTACATCGGGATGTGTACAAAATCTAAATCTTTTTGGAGTTTTCCTTGACATGGATCAACTCACTTGACTCTTGGCCTTCCTTATGCCTTGAGATCGCTCGAATTTGACTTTTCATTACCCATTTGAAAAGCTATATAAGGAACTCTATGGTACATTGAAGGAATATGAGAGAATTGAGAGCAAAGAAACTATAGTCCATTATTGCCGGAACTTGTGCTTGAGTTTGCATCCCTTTGTCCCTTGGAGCACTTTTGTGTTCTTCCCAAGCTTGCCTTTTGCTTGTGAGCTTGCTATCAATGTTAGGATTATTAATCCTCCCTTGTCCAATTTGGTCATATGTCTAAATCGGGAGTCATGTCTAAATCGGGAGTCCATCCAGTCTATTTATAGTCATTAGCACCATTGGGTAAACTTGACCTAATTGGGTCACATGTTTCAGTTACCAAAGTGTGGGGAACACTAATTGAGGCTCATTGCCACTTATTGCACTTGATTGCATAAGTTTAGGAGTCTCCTAGATCAATCCCTACAATTTAGGAAGCAACTGGGAGTGCTGAAACCAACCAAGGTCAGTGCACTTCAGTTGATGACTAGTCAAGCCAAGTTAGGAGTCAGTTACATTCAGTTCTATCCCTCTACATTCAGTTAGCACTAGGTTTAATTGATTGCACACATGTGGGGTGCTTTTCTCACCTACCACAGTCAGTTAACCATTAGTCAACACTAAATGTAACACTTGGTTGTGTTTTAAAGCTCCTATGAACTCCGGTTATGGTTTAGACAAGGACAGTTAACTACTGGGTCCTCCGATAGTGATTTAGACAAGTCTTGGTTACCTACAGTCAAGTAGAGTCTAATCAATTTGAACTTCCTCATGTGGATTCGAATTGCTTGTGGCTATTAAAGCCTTTTACTTCATTGTAATTATTATTCAGATTACTTTTTTTATTAATGAAAGCATTCACAGATGCAAGCCTTTTGCACTGTTTCATTCTTCAATTGCTGAGTAAATTGTGAGATCTTCTTTGTGAGTTGTGTTTTTGTCTACAAATCTATATGCTCAAATTAATAATCGAGAGATGGAGGATTGAGGTGGTGGAGGCCCAAGTGGGGGATTTAGTTTCTCCGATTCGCAGACGTGCCGACAGAGGTTGTATCCATTGTAATCTATGATTTTATATTAATAGAAATATTTTTTCATGTCCAATAATGTATGTTTGAATGAATATTTTATCCATGGATGTTTTCAAATGTTTATACATTGTTGATTATATATGCTAGAATAGATCTAACACCAATATATATAGTATTCTTGTATTGTTTACTTATTGTTGAGGAAGTAATCTATCAATTCAAGCTAAAGTTGGAAAGCTCAACGGAGATCTACTTCAACCGTCTGGAGTAAGGTATGAGGTCTGATCCTTTAGTGTTAGATATTTAATTTCTATTGCATATTGGAAAGGATTGATTTCTAGAGTCAAGCTGTCTATTGTGGTACCCTAAGACATAGGAATTTCTCTCCGTAACAGAATTGGTGACTCTGCTTGGGAGTTCCTAATAGTTGTCCTTTGGGGGTTTTCTATCGGCATTCAATGAATTTAAATTGCTCTTTCTCTCTTGTTTCTGTGTCGAGTCTGGGGGCATGTTTGCCTGGTAGTGTCTGATTGGTGTGAACTTTGTCTCAGCTTATCTGTTTGCCTTTTTTTTATGCACCTTTCTTCCTGTAAGCGAGTTTTTAACTCATAGTCACGTATATATGCGGGTTTCACTACTATTTCCACGTACACACGCGGGTTTACTCTGATCAGTCGTGTATGCCCTTATTTTTTCCTTATAGAGGAAGTTGAATGGTTGCTGGGTGAATTTTGATGATTTCTGAGTCTCCTTTAAGCACGAGGCAGTGTGAGCGGTTATTGATTGGGATGACCCCTAGTCATAACTGAGTAGCACCGAAGATATTTCCAGGATTGTATTCATATCTGGGGGCTCTTTCGAGAGTTTTGGGCTTTGATACCCTACCCATACGGTCAATCCCGCCTGCGACTGTCCGCCTGAGCATTGATTATATTGAGGTGACCTTAGTGGCCTTACCTAGGATATCGAGGGGGTACTTTGCAGGGGTTATTCTGTAGGTGTCCCGGCCAGGTTGGGGTCGGACAGCACAATCGCTTTACGTGTTGAAGCTGAGGCCACAATAACTAGTTATGTACCTCCGCTTGTTGTGTATGGGAGTCTCAAGCCTCTCCTAGGCGAGACATACCTGCTTCATTCAGGATCTCACTTATCCTACCCTTGATTTCTTGTATTTGGCTTTAGATTTTATTGGTGATTGCTCTGTGAACGTTAGCTTGCCTAGGGTTTGCATAGATAGAGAGTCTTTTATATTTTTTGAGTCATTGTGGATTCGGGTGCGGCTCCTCACCGTTCTCGTCGTTTAGTAGGAATTCCGCCTTCTACATCTCCTGCTCCTTTGGGAGTGAGAAATAGACAGTCCAGGCGGACTACTTCGCACATTGATTCACACACCATGGGAGACCATATAGAAGGTATTTTTGAACCACCTTCTCCCATTCATGTGAAAGATTGGGAGTTTACTCCTAACTATGATCCTTCACCTGACTTGACTGAGTTAGGTCCTGTGATTTCTAAGATAGGAACCTTTCATGATAGGCCTACCTACTCTAGGGTTGATTCCCCATTGACGCATCACCGGTATGGAATGACGGAGGATGATGAGACTCATTTTGAACCCGCGAACACTAGTTATGGTAGTTATGGTATGTCTGGTTTTCCCACACATGATTTTGCATTTCATGTCAAATCAGAGTTCGAGCCTAACACTATGCCTGGGGACACTCTCATTCCTTACCATGTGGAGAGGTTTGGGAGCACTAGTCACATTGCACCTTCCATCTTGGTGGTGGAAGCTACATCACATATTCCTCCTAGGTCTAGGGTTAGTGATCCTATTAGGATACCAGATCCAAGACGAGTGACTATAGGGAATAGTATGTACATAATTACACAGATCCCTTCGTCCTCTATCCCTAGTTCTTCGAATGTTCACCCTCCACCTCATTCACGTGGTCCTTTAGGCCGAAATGTTGCTACGAGTTAGACTGGTTGTGTCTCAGCTTCATGCACCACCCATTGTTTTGAGAGGTCATGTTCATACTTCTAGAGGTCACATTCCTACTTCCGAAATGTATATTCCTACTTTCAGAGCGTATGTTCCTAATTACGCAGTGTCTCATGGGACATCTCATGCGATGACTTATAGAACCTATTATGGGACGCAGTATGGATAGGGTTCTTCACCTTATGGGGCTGGGTATCAACAACCTGCTTACTATCCAAATTACGGCTTTGTAGATCCGAATAGTCAATGTACACCACACTATGGTGCTTCCATGCCACCCTATACGATTCAAACGGGAGGAGGGCACTATGGCCAAGGCCATGGTGGTAATCAGACCTATGTGAATCAGAACTATCAGGGAGCGGTCCATTCACCTCATCATCCTAGGCTCCCTTTCCTCGCAACGTTGAATCTTCCTGACTTCTCGAGATTGACAAACGATCCTGTAGCTCATGACCCGGCTTGGCCGGCTATCCCTACTAAGCTTCCCTCGGACATACCCAAATTCGAGGGAAAACCGAGAGAGGATCCGAGCAAACATGTTACTACCTTTCACCTATGGTGCTCTTCGAATTCTTTACACTAGGACTCCATCCATTTAAGGGTGTTTCAATGCACCCTTACTGGGCCTGCCGCAAAATGGTATATAGAGCTACCTAGGGGGCATTCGCTTTGTTCGATGACCTAGCGATGACTTTTCTTAACCACTTCCCGCTACCAGTGCGTTATGACATTGGTACTGAACTCTTGTCGACATTTTGGTAGGATAAAGCCACACATATCTCGGATCATATCCAAGAGTGGCATAGACGGAAGAGGTTAATTAAAGCCTTTATACCGTTGGAATTCATCCTCGAATGGTTCCTTAAGTCATTATTGCCGTATATAGCAAAGGATGTTTCTACATCCGAAGTGCAAAATGAGGAACAAGCCATTTTTAGGGCGCAGGAACTGGATTTGATTTATGCTCAGTCTGGTTTGTTATATGAGATCATTCCCAATGCTCCGCGCTCTAGTTTCGACCCCAAAGTTAAACCTAAACCACATGTCGATGGCATTGTGGGTTGTGCAAGTGCTAAACTTGCGGATTCGATTGCAAAACAAGTTAGTCAATTTTCAATCAACCAATCTGCTTCGGGACAAGCCACGGCTTTGTCTCAACCCACCCAAACGGCGAGTGTGCTTTCAGTACAATCATCGGACCAGAAGGGTAACCAGCAGCCCGAATGGAATAAAAAGAAGGGTAAGAATAATCGTAAGGGTGGGAATAGGAATGAGAATGCTAATAATGACAAGAACACCCGTAATTCTGGGGGGGACAAGCAAGCTAAACGTAAGGCTTGCAAGTTGTTTAAGGATGATCACCTCACTTACTTGTGCCCTCGTATCGATGAAGCCTCGAGATTCTTGGCACAGGGGCCAGTTGTGCTAACTAACCCTTTACCTCACAATCAAAATATGAACTCGAGGACCCATGATCAGTCTGGTGGTGATCAAGATCCGCATGGAGGGTAGTGGTCGTTGATGCATTAACATGGTACATGCTGTGAAAGTTGTGACCCGTGCGAAGGACTATGGTTCGTCACAACCCAGCCCAGGAAAGGAACCTGATCCACTAGGGTCTCCTTTGCGTATTGAGAAACCTGTGGATAAACCTGAAGCTACACCTCACATTCCTAAGGGAGTTCTTAAGCGTTTGGGGCACAATCCTAATGCCCAAGCCGCCCAGAACTATTCAGTTGTCAAGGATTTGGGCCATACTCCTTGTGCGATGTCTGCATTGGAAGTGCTTCAGAGTTGTCCTTCGCAAATGAAGGCTTTGTTTTCTGCCCTTGGTGTGAATGATGATGATTCTTCCTCCATGATTAAATTTGAAACCACAGAACTTCAGCCTCACTTGCCTTACTATGTGTCTCTTTTGATTCACGTAGAATGTCTTAACATGACCATCAAGCGCACTGTGATTGATGAAGGCGCTACCACTAATGTGATGTCTTTATCGTGTTGGAAGGGTTTAGGTTCCCCTGAGCTGTCTAAATCAGCGACCATGTTAACTGCATTCGATGGGAGATCATTTAGGCCACATGGGATCCTTCCTTCCCTTAAGGTCTGTTTGGGAGGGAAGACCGTTGCGATAGAGGTTGAGGTGGTTGATGCCCCCCTTGACTACAATCTCTTACTGGGTAGGAATTGGATGTACAGTATGCAAGTCGTAGCTTCTTCCCTATTTCGCGTTGTATGCTTTCCATTTAATGGGAAGATAGTCACGATTGATCAAACATCATTCAAGAATCTATCAGTTACTGCATCTTCGGGAGCTTCGATCCCGATCGTTGAGCACTCTCAGCCGGCAACTAGGAGTGTGGGTGTAGGCATGTATCCATCCCTCATGGAAATCTTTAGTTGTCCTACACCGATCCTTATGATAGGGTATAGTTCCGGTGAGGCTTTGACATCTATGAGATCGGTGTCTTTTCGCACGATTCATATGGAAGATCCTTGGATTCTTCCTACACCAAGTACTCCAAGTGAGCCCATCATGACGGACGTGTCGTTGCCTGCAACTATGGTATCTTATCAAGATAATCTTGAGTGTGTTGCAGAGACCAGTCCTTCCTCTTCGCGGATGGAGGAGGAGGACTCTCATGTGCTGCCAGCATGGGAAGCGGAGTCTTCTCACGCGCACGACTGCCTTGATAGTGTTTTCCCTTCAGATGAAGCGATTATTGAGGCCATGTCAGGAGTTGAGCCACCATGGGAGAAACTCCATCATAGATCTTACTTTCTTCCCGAGCTTGACCACTTGGAGCGTGAGGACTTTAGGGTGGTTCTGAGTGAGAGATTTGGTAGTCCTATGGTTCAATTAAGCTCTCCTGGTCCGATGGCTGAGGGAAACATTGCAAACATATCTTCAATGATTCCTATCAATATCTCTCGCGATCCTGGCAGGATAGAGAATGTCTATATTGGGGCAGAATGTTCCCATGCTGAGATTCAAGAATACACCGAGCTGTTTAAAGAATTCTATGATATCTTTTCTTGGTCTTACAATGAAATGCCAGGTATCGACCCTCGTATTGTCAAACACGAGATTAAGACTTATCCCAACGCTAAGCCTGTTCGACAACGCTTGCGTGCGGTGAATCCTAGGAAAGCACCCGCAATTAAGGCAGAGATAGAGAAACTGTTGAAATTCAGCCCTTTATCTATCCCATTCCCTTGACGAAGTGGGTTTCAAACCCCGTTCCAGTAGATAAGAAGCAGAGAGTGATCCGCATATGTACTGATTTCCATGATTTGAATCGTGCCTATCCTAAGGACAATTTCCCCACACCATTTATTGATCAGATTTTGGATGAGTGTGTGGAGAGCGAGGTTTTTTCCTTTATGGACGGTTTTTCTGGATATAATCAGATACAAATTAAACCTGAGGACCAACACAAGACTGCATTTATCTGTCCTTGGGGAACTTTTGCATATCGAAAATGCCCTTAAGAACGCTGGAGCTACTTTTCAGTGGGCAATGACCTTGATTTTCCACGATCTCAAGTCGATTATCAAGGTATTTTTGGATGACCTTGCTGCTCATTCTTGTATCAGAATGCATCATTCCTATCACTTGAGATTGGTATTCGAAATATGCCGCCATTATTTGGTTAGGTTAAATCCTCACAAGTGCATCTTTTGTGTGAAGTCAAGTCGCTTGTTAGGATTCATCATTTTTAAAGAGGGTATAAGAGTCGACCCTTTGAAGGTTGAGGCAATACTTCAGTTGTCTCCCCTCAAAAATATTCGTCATCTTCAATGTTTGCAAGGCATGGCAAACTTCTTACGGAGATTTGTTGTTAATTTTTCCAATTTGACTAGAGGCTTCATGCATCTTTTGAAGAATGACACCACATTTTGTTGGGATGAGCGAGCCCAGGAGTCCTTTGATGCACTCAAGCAAGCCCTAGCATCGGCCCCGATGATTAGTCCCCCAGACTATAGCCGTGATTTTCTACTTTATGTGGTCGCGTCCATGGAGACGATTGGGATGGTTTTGGTTCAAGAGGATGAGGAGCTCCAAGAGAATGTCATATACTATCTGAGCTGGAACCTTATTGACGCAGAGATTTGTTATTCTCATGTTGAGAAGCTTGCTTTAGCTACCCTACATGCAGTTCAATGGTTGAGACATTATATTCTCCTTCGCCAGACCTTGGTTGTAGCCCATGTCAATCCATTTCAATTCGTCCTCACTGGAAGGATGATTGGGAAAAATATAATAAATGGATTGTCATCCTGCAAGAATTCTATCTCGAGTTTGTTTCGGCAAAGTCGAAGAAATCGTTAATTTTTGCAGAGCTTATATTGGATTTCCCAAGCAAGGCCGAGGAGTTGGTTTGTGAAGATATGTTTATCGATGAACACATCTTCTTAATCTCAACTTTAGACCCATGTTGTGAGCATATTATTGTATATTTACAAACATTGAAGGTCCCTAACTCACCTCTCACGGGATGAACGATGACGATTACGTCACGTGTCTAAGAATTACCTCATAGTGGATAACACCTTGTACCACCGTGGGGTAGATTCCATTTTACAACGTTGTTTAACTCATGAAGAGGTCGAGGTAGTGCTGAATGATTGCCATGGAGAGGCATGTGGTGGTCATTTATCTGGGCTTTCTACAGCCCAAAAGATCTTAAGAGCGGGTTATTTCTGGCCGTCGATCTTTAAGGATTGTATAGATGCGGTCAAGAGGTGCCACCCTTGCCAGGTGTTTGCACGTAATATGCACTCAAAACCTACCCTGTTACATTCCATCATCACCGATCCCTTCACCAAGTGGGGGCTTGATTTTATGGATTGCAACCCAGCTTCACCTGGGGGGCATCATCATATCATAGTGGCTGTTGATTACTTCATGAAATGGGCTGAGGCTATGCCTACAGTTAAATCCGACGGTGAGACAGCTGTGCACTTCGTATTCAACCAGATTATTACTCAGTTCAGAATTCCGAAAGAGCTTGTCACTGACCATGGCTCGAACTTTCAAAATCATATGATGGAAGAGTTGGCATCAAAGTTAGGGTACAAGCAAGAGCATTCCTCCTCTTACTACCCTCAAGCAAATGGACAGGTAGAAGCAGTGAATAAACCACTCAAATCCATTCTCCAACGAACCATCGCACAGAGCAAGAATAATTGGCACATCATGTTATATCCTGTTTTGTGGGCATATAGAACTGCTGTTAAGACTGCCACGGGTTTTTCTCCATATCAACTTGTACATGGAGTGGAGTCGATATTGACAGTTGAATGCGAGATTCCTTCTTTGAAGCTAGCCATAGAACTCTTACCAGACAATTCACCATTAGAGGAGCGTTTGGTCCACCTTGAGCAACTTGATGAGCAGCATCAAGATGACTTGGTGGCTCTAGAAGTAAATAAACGTCGCGTAAAGGTCCAGTACGATAAGTCTATCCATTCAAGGAGGTTTAGTGAGGGAGACTTGGTCCTTTTGTGGGATAAACCAAAAGAACCCTTGGGGGCAGGAAATTTTAACCCCATGTGGCGTGGTCCTTACGTCGTCAAATGTGTGTTAGAGAAGGGCGCTTATGAGTTAGTGGATTATGAGGGAATGGCCTTGGCGGAGCCTAGAAATGGGCTCTATCTCAAGAAGTACTATGCATGATTTTTAGCCAAAGCTGGTTATTGTATATTATTGTACAGTTTTGCATAGTTAGGTATTTTTCTTATAGTGATCGGGTTTGTGATTAGTTTCCGTTTTTTTTTGCAGATGTCAATGGAATCTTCCACCTACATAGGATTCGCGGATGGTGCGAGCCGTCACACTCAACACTTAGCCTTTGCTGCTTGGGTGATTCATAGTCAGGCCACCTCCGGGCCCACCGCGAGAACGAAGGTTCACTACTTCCCCCCGTCGGGAAAGTCTAGTAATAAAGTATATGTCCTCCACCTCTATGGTGAGGGACATCCCATCTATCTAGAAGGACTTAGAGTCTGGATCCCAGTAATCCACCAGCATCTGCAATAGTCTTGGTTTGGCCCTCAAGCCACCAAGACACCAAAACTTGTAGATCCCACATGCATGTAGCATTTGTTGAGCCATTAGATCGGCCCTTACTGCATCCTCTACATCACCATGTTCACACTCTCTCCATTCTGGGACCATCCTACAAAAAAATTACAAGTTTTCCCATTAAATTACTTAAAAAACCTCATGCACGGCCGCATACGCGACTGTTTTCCAAACAGACGCATATGTACACGACTGTGAGGGCATTTTCCGCGTATATCCAGCCCTATACGTGGAAAACCCCTCGATTTTCGTGTGGGCTACAGCGCCTTTTTTAGATTGGCCTAGAAACCTCAAATGACCATGGAATTTGATAAAAATTGCATTGAAATGGAAGAGAAGAGCATGGGTAAGTACCTGGAAGAAACGGTAGTGGATTCCGTCAGCTGGATCTCTTGGAATTCGCTGTTGAAAATCTGAGCTCAATTGGGTAAAAATTTCAAATGTTTTATAATGTTTTGAATTTTTTACTATTTATAGAAATTTTTCAAATTTTTGAAAATTTTGACCCCCTTTCCTATAGTTTGGACCATTTCTAATCATTTTGGACCATTTTTTACCTAATTCATGATGTAGGAGACCCTTTTGAGTGTCGTTTTAGCTGTTGGATTGACCCGTTATTGCCGATCTCAGGTATCATGTCTAAACTGGCATATAGGTTAGGTTTCATCACTGTTTGCATTTTGCATGACCTTATGACCGTTTCATCATAGCCTTAGGTACGAACCCACTCTATTATGTCATGAAACCTTCTTGCTATTTTAGAAGTGGCATGGTATGAGTGGTAGAGCTTGACCTTACATGGGTACCCTAGTTAGTGCCTTATCTGCATTTAGTGCCCATGCTGACATTTTGTCCTTTAGGGTGTGGGAGTTCGTTGTATAGTACTGCCATAACATTTCACAAGAGCCTCATACTCTTCTTGATCTTTTGTTGGCCTATTTCCCTCAGGACTCCCTTATGTCAAGTTGTAATTGCATTATCATGAGCTTTGTCTGCCTTATTGAGCTTTATGTCGGCTTCCTTGACATTGCATTTCAGCCATATAGCCCGAGCTTGTCTCATGTCTAGCCATGCAGAGCCATTTTATATATCATTTGCAGCTTGATTCCCTTTTTACCGGGAGGGGATTTTCCCCCGAGTGTCGCTATATTACACATGTATCCTTGCATTGAGCATAGGTATGTTCCACTGCTTGGAACTAGTTTGTTTGCCCCTATGACACTCATCTCCTCCTAGTCTGTAACTATAAAGTAGTTTTATTCTTTTTCAAGCTTTTTAAATATTTGAAAAAGTCCAAAAAAAATCAAAAAACCAAAAAGTAGGACAAGGAAAGATGTTATCTTTGGAAGCTGTCGAGTCGTGTCGCCTTTGAACAGAGCACTATATATCACATCCATTGGTTGGGTTTATAGTTTGACTTTAGGAGCTATACTCATTTATCTGAGTTTATCTCCACCAACTAGTTAAGCTTCCAGTCCCCATGGAGCCTCTGTCGATGCCTCCTATGTCGCAGAGATGTCCCAGTTTGTTTATCGAGTCTATGCTGCCTTTATTCCGTCACCATTTGCCGTTATGCTCTTGTTCGAAGGAATTTGAAACTTGATTCGACCATTCCTCAGTTATCTTGACTTTGCATGTTGGTCATTCCCGGTACAGTTACTGGTTCGTGCACCTTATGATCAAGTTCTTCCACATTATACAGCTTTGCTGAGTACCTTGTGTTGGATGATGGGGGATGCCTTAATGCCCTCCTTCCAACGGATTTCATCCCATTGACTTCAGATCATTTATTCTGGGATTGGAATCTAGAGCCATTTTGAGTGCCTTGAGACTTGCAGTCATTAGTGGCAGGTTCTCTCGCCATCGACAGTTTTTGGGAATACATCAATGTCCCTTGATCGATGGATCCTCTCAAGTGTTCGACCTCAACACATTTATTCACACTTGTTATTTTGCACTCTAGTACCTTGATTCCCATTTTCATTATCGGTGGGTGATCTCGCGTCTGTTAACGGTATACATCAATGACCGGTAATCAAACGATGGACTACTATGTTCGACCTCGACACCTCTATTCACATAGTAGGACATGTACTCGTAGCGGTTTGTGTAGAAGACCTTCCATATTGGTGGCATCTCTTATATGCTACCTCCTTAATCGTGCCAGTGTTCATGAGATTTCATCTCTCGTGACTTGATTCCAGTATATGTCAGACATTTCCAGCTATTATGGAGATCTTGATCCATTGTATATCTTCAGCCATTATGGAGATCATGGTCCTTTGTATATCTTCATCATAGATATTCTGATCTATGTATATTGTACGTGGCGATGACCACTTATGCGATATCTTGTATCATGCCTATTCATGGCCATTGTACTCTTATGTATCTGGGACTGCTATATGTATTTGCAATTATGTGCAGAGTTGTATCATTGTATTATGCTGATTAGGTGGCTGGTCTTCCATTTGGGATCCTTCATCACTCCACTTTTGGGATGGACTTATAATGTATTTCGGCCATCATATGACCCCTCTGACCTCACACATTAGGGGGCATCTGTTATAGCTGATTTTACCACTCCAAGTGAATCACACTTGTATGGCCTTCCCCTGTCCCTCTGCAGACTCCTTAGACCCCTTGGACCATTTTTTGTCTTTTGATGTTTCATTTACCATCCCTAAAAACATGTGAAAAATGATACACGTGACTTTTAAACCCCTAATCGCGTATATACGTGGGTTTGACCTCTAAAACTGCATACATTGGGATGTGTACACTATCCAAACCTTTTTGGAGTTTTCCTTGACGTGGATCCGACTCACTTGACTCTTGGCCTTCTTTATGCCTTGAGATCACTCGGATTCGACCTTTCATTACCCCTTTGAAAAGCTATATAAGGAACTCTATGGTACATTGAAGGCATATGAGAGAAGTGAGAGCAAAGAAAATAAAGGCCATTGTTGCTGGAACTTGTGCTTGAGTCTGCATCCCTTTGTCCCTTGGAGCACTTTTGTGTTCTTCCCAAACTTGCCTTTTGCTTGTGAGCTTGCTATCAAGAGATGGCGGATTGAGGTGGTGGAGGCCCAAGTGGGGGATTCAGTTTCTCCGATTCGCAAACGTACCAACAGAGGTTGTATCCATTATAATCTCTGATTTTATATTAATAGAAATATATTTTCCTGTCCAATAATGTATGTTTGAATGAATATTTTATCCATGGATGTTTTCAAATGTTTATACATTGTTGATTATATATGCTAGAATAGATCTAACACCAATATATATAATATGCTTGTATTGTTTACTTGTTGTTGAGGAAGTAATCTATCAATTCACGCTGAAGTTGGAAAGCTCAACGAGGATCTACTTCAACCGTCCGGAATAAGGTACGAGGTCTGATCCTTTAGTGTTAGATATTTAATTTCTATTGCATATTGGAAAGGATTGATTTATGGAGTCAAGTTGTCTGTTGTGATACCCCAAGCCATAGGAATTTCTCTCCATAACATACATGTACTCGTAGTGGTTTGCATAGAAGACCTCCGAGGTTGGTGGCATTCCACATATGCTACCTCCTTGATCGTGTCAGTATTCATGAGATGTATGCTCTCGTGACCAGATTCCAGTGTATATCATATATCTTCATCCATTATGGAGATATTGATCATTATGGAGGAGATCCTGTCACGTTATTCACATTATTATAGCTGACATAAATAAATAAAAATTAAAAAAATGAAAAATATAAATTACATATCGACTTAAATAATATGGAAAGAAAATTAAACTAACATAGATCCATTTTAAACCCGAATCTATCAAGTACCAAGAGGGATCCAAATGGTAAAAAAATGTACACCTGAATAAATTGGATCCCTCTCGGTGCTTGATAGATCCAGGTTTAAAATGGATCTATTCTAGTTATTTACGTTGCTCTTCCTAATCCACAAACACAACTGCATATTCAAAAGAAACACACTCACATTCCGTTATATGTAATAATTTGTGTACTGAATTTAATTGTTAATCAAACTTTTTGGCTTTTCCATGTCAGATAATGACAAGTTTGTACTTAGGGGCACTATAAGGCCAGTCTTCCATATCGCAGGCAAGAAGAAATTTCCAGATCTGAATGCATAAAACAATTCACAGGAAAGTAGAGATCCATTTTTCAGATCTACACAAGGTACCAATTCTTGGCAATGTGGAGATAGTCTTCCAGATTTAAATGTATGAATCAAATCATAGTCAAGAAGAGATTTCCATATCTGAATGCATAATGAAACAATTCACAGCCAAGTAAAGATCCATTTTTCAGATCTAAATGTATAATCAAGTCGCGGGAAACAATTCGTTCATTATAACACTTCAAACATGTATCAAATGCAACTAACTTGGTTTATACAGCTCATGATTTATGTAAATTTGCAGATCAACGTATGAACTCAACTCCAAGAAATGATTTTTTCATTATAAAACTTCAAACCTGTATCAAATGGAACTAATTTCGTTTATACAGATCACGATCTAGGTAAATACGCAGAACAATTTTATGAACTTTAGGCAACAATTTGTTCACATTAAATTTGAAGTCCATATATGCCTACAGATATACTCATACGTTTACACACACAATGGTTTTGTTTTCTCGATTATCACAGGGTCCCAATCCACCTTTATAGGTACACGTTCAGATCAACGAAACTAAACGCAGGCAATTAGTTCCCTTAATCGCAGTATTACGATCCATAAAAAAGAAAACCAAATGCTCAGAAAGTATAAATTTTCAGATCAAAGTCCTTCTAATTAAGACAAATCTTAGGAAAAGGAAGGAAAATAGCATACCCAAAACAACACATATATTTGGGAACAATACCGATTTCCTCTTGGTTCCTCCACGACACATACAAGGTTCATACCTCATGAGCCACCGTCAGTCCCTTCAATCTCCCTCGACGTGAGCTCAATGAATACCAAAAGTTTTTCTTTCTCCCCCTTTTTAAAAGACTCACCCCCCTATATATTTCCAGGCAGAAAATCAATGTGTTACGTAACATTACCCATTTGGCATTCTAGAAGCCATGTGTCATCAAAAGGGTTTACACATTCCACTAGCTAGAAAAATTAGTTTTCTTATCGGTTCCTCTTAAGGGGACACTTCCCAAGATTCTTTCTATGAGAGATCACACGATCCCAAAACATTAGCGATTATGAAAATAAGGAACACGTGTACTGCTCATGTTTTCCAAGCTCTAATGTTTATGAATTTTCACTGAAATGTGTATATATATATATTTATCCAAATTCTTCCACTATATATATACATGCAATAGTGTAACCCTGAACCCAAAATAAACCAAGGTTCTTCTTCTTCAATAAATATATATATATGGTTTCATGTATAAAATATTATTCTTCTGCCTTTCATTGTTTTGATTAAATCCTTTATGATTTTCTTTGTATAAACAAGTTTTACTTGTCGTAGTTACCCTTTGGTTCTCAATGGATGTTTTTATGCGGTAATTTTATTCATGTTCGAGCCCTAGGCTGACACATTCGCAATAAAAGGATTTATCTTAAATATAAGGGTAGATCACCAATTGAGCATGTAAGAAAATGACCAGCATCTACCCAAGGTGAGTATTGTACCCAAATGATACCGAGTTACCTTTACTAGATTTTCCACATCCTTGGTAGCCATTAACCTCCCCCCCCAAGTGGATTTCGTCTCCATCATTTTTTTAGTCGTACATGCTTTCAGTCTCCTAGCATTATTAAATTTCATCTATAATTTTTATGAGGCTAGGGTTTTGCACTTACAGTTCTTTTTACTTACGTTTTGTCATTTTCTGGTCACGTACTGAGGGGATGTTACACCATCTCTACACTACTTTTAATACTTATACCTTCACTCAAAACCATATTCAAATCCTTTAGTCGAAAATATATACTAGATGAAAATTTGCAATTTATCTTCTCTCCCGGTAAACACAAGATCTATTACAACAGTCTGTTGATTCACTACATTGTAGGCAGGGACTTGTTGCATTAGCAGCTACTCTTATTTTCCTTTTAGAAACTTGAGGTACTATAAGGGGCAAGAAGGACATGGTAAAAAATATTTGGATTGTACTTTAGAAATATAAAGGACATGGTAAATACGATTTGGTCAGAAACTTACTAGAAATATAAAGGAAGTATAGTCCTAGGACCAATGATGGAGGAAGCTTCATGGATTGTTTTGTAGATGGAATAGGGGAAAAGCATGGTGCTTTGAAGGTCACTTCCACCAGGAAAGGATGTTAATGTGTGAAATAAAAGAAGAGTAAGGTTAATTTGATTTTGGGAGAGGATGTGAAAATGAACCAAGTCTTGGAATTAGCAAGCCAAGCCTCGATAATGAATTTCTTTGGAAGGAAATATTTAGAGAAAAATGAGTGAATGGATGGATGAGGTTTAGAGGCCCTTGGACCACAATTTCATTAAATTTGGACTAATTCTAGTATAATCCTCTTCAAAGCTAGGCACAAATTAAACTTTCTAAATCCCACAATTGGGGTTCTAAAGTGCAAAATCTAGTTTCAAAAGAGGAAATGCTAGATTCCAAACTCACAATTTCGGATTTGATAATGGCACTTTTGGAAGCAGTTTTCGCAATTTTGTAATATGATATTGGCACGTTTTGAGCCAGAATTTTCATTTTTGAGAGCCAATGTTAACACTTTCAAAATTTGATTTTGCAATTTGGAATCTAAAATCAGTGCTTTAGGAATCTGATTTTGCACTTTTAGATTTTGAATTGACACATTTGCAATTGGTTTTGCACTATAGAAACCCCATTTTATTATTTAATTTTCCATCAAACTTAATACATATCATTCATATCTTTTAAAGTTGGTTACACATTATCTACAAGTATTACATTTTTTTATTTTTTTTTTGTTAGAAATGCACATCACTCAAGGTAAGTGCATTTCAACCATTAGCTAAGAAACCACAACCTAGGGGCATATAAGCCATCAAAATCACCCAGGGATCGCACCTATCCTGGGCCACACCAACCCTTAACATGGCTGTATTTTTTGTGTCTCCTCCCAACTAAGTCAACCCTAAGGGTAGTGAACTTAGTTCACGTTGCTAACAAAAATCACACCTTAACCGAGTGATCTAGAAGGAGTTGACACAAGTATTACAATATTATTCAAACACAACTTAATAAATAAAAATTCAAAGGCTTTATTAATCATAAAAACATTGTCACGGATAGAAAATATTAAGAAAAATAAACGATTGTACTATTTAACAAATTTGTTTCATGTTTTTTTACGCTAAATCTTGCATCACTAAAACCATTCAAGTGTAGCAAGAAAGGACACAATCAATTTGGAAAGTATGTTTCATTCACATTGTCACAATTATACCCTTTCATAATTATATATTTCCTTCATCATTACAAACATGCATTTATTTCTAATAGCCTACAATCACTATATTTCTAGCATCATAAACACTCTTCAAGATCTCCAAAACATTATATAAATGTTTCAGATATACATGTGGATTCAAATCACCAACATAACCCTTTCTTGGTATGGTGTCACAATCATATAACGTTAGTATAACTTTAAATTGTTCTCTTTTCAATCCAATTTTTCCAAATAAAAATGACAATAACCGGTTTATATTTTTTGTTGCAAAAATGTCCATAAAAATATATGACCCAAGTGGGGGCATATATGGGGTTAAATGCATATGATATGACCTCAACATGGGCCATATATGGGGCTAAATATATATGTAATTAAGTAAATGCATATGTAATAGTGGTCACCCTAATGAAGGGGCCTCACTTGCAAAGATATCTATAGAGGTAATGTAGTCATTGTTGAGGGAACATTTCAATTAGATGTATAGACTTCTCGAGGTGTTTCAAGAAGGTTCTCCTATTCTTTAACGAGTTATTGTGAACAAATCCGAGAGGATCTAAATAGGTAAGATTTTCAACTCATCAAATCTTAGAAATATTGGCATGGTTACGAAGAGCTCGTCGATACGATTCCAACGACGTGAACGAAACCTCAAATGGAGTTCAGATGTGGGAAATAAAGCATTCTGAAGTTTCAAAAAAACATGCAATTCATTGACAGGTTGGGAAAAAAGAAGGTGCCATGTGGCACCATTGCAAGGGTTCCACGTGGTGGACCGTATAGTACGGATGATGACATGGAAACACTAGGAGGAAACAAGTAACCCTCATATTTGAAATTTTCAGGGTTCCAAATGGACCGATCAAAATGTGACACGTGGTGTCTGTACAATACGGATGATAATGGACAGTGAGTCGGTAGTGACACGGAAACAGGTGGACCAATGATGACCTGACATGTGTCTTGTTATGGTTTTTCCAAGTTGGCTTGAAATTCAAATACGTTGATTGGAGGTCATATCACATGGCATATATATAATAAAAGGGAGGCCATGCGGTTTCAAACCGTCGACCTCCCAAACACATGAACCATGCTCCACGACTACACCAAGAGGGTTCCATTACAACAGAATGCCATGGTAATATTATAGTGATTCCATTGTAATATTATTCCAGCAAATGAAACATATGGTTATAACATACCATTAAACGTTGGCTAGTGGTTGCAAAACATAAAGGGGGTCACTCAACACTATTTAAACCCCCTTCATTTTCCATTGTGATCATCCATATTTTAGTGTGGAAAGCATCCATTTTGTGTAGAAATAGGTCATTCTCTTGGTGGAGAAGACATTCTTTTGGTATTCCATTCTTGGTTTGGAGAGAAACTATAGAGTTAAACTTGTCAGAGAGTTTGTAGAGTTTTTCGGAGACCTTGTCCTCCTTCTAATCATTATTAAGATCAAGAGAGGAAGGTTGTGTTGTAGGTTTGTGTAAATAGGAGGTGGGAGTATTTATACTCGTTTTTCATCGTCTTCACATTGTGAAGCTATTGGTGCAATCCATTTGGAGATTCAGGCAATGGTTTCTCTCCATTTTCAGCCACCAAGGTATTGATGTATTGTTGCCATGTATTTTTCCATCATTATTGTTGAGATTATAAACTGACCTTTCCATTTGAGAAGCGGATCTGAAGACGTAGTTCCTTTTGGGAATCAAATCTGTTATCATATGGTGTCTAATTTCATGTGCATTTTTTTATCTTCCATGCATATGTTAATTCTTATTTTCTTTTCATCTGCGTTCACATTATTTTATGCAATTCAATTTATAATTCATTGAACAAAAACATCCTAGATCAAGTGGTATCAGAGTAGAGTTCTTTAATGTGTATAGTGTTGGATGGAATTATCATTGATGTCAAAATAGTTCAGTAATGACAAAGGAATAAGTGATGGCAGGGAAAGCAATGGCATATGTGATAAGGATGGAAAGACACATGAGAGGATCCAGCAAGAGGATCAATTCAGGTAAAGTCCGGTTGAGTTTTGTTTATCAATCCTAAGATTAATCAATGCAAAGTCATGGAGTTGCAGTCATCTTATTTAGCAGAAGTTGGAAGGATAAGATCCTATTAAGAAAATAGATCGACGACGAGGAAAAAATATGCAAAGTAAATATGTGTGGAAGATAACATTCCAGAGTGCCAAAGTGAAGTTCTGTGTTTGATAACTTATCAACGGATGAGGATTATTCCACAAAGCAATCGATGGTTCACAGTCGTTGTGGAAAGATAATTGCAAAAGAAATTTTTGAGGAAATTCAAAATGCATACCCGCAATCTGGAATCCGCAATTGCAAAAGGAATAAGTTTCTGATTGTAGAAAGGTCGTTGCATAAAGATAATTGCAGAATAAATTTTTGAGGAAAGTCGAAATGCATACCTGCAATCCGGAATCCACAATTGCGGAAGGAAGAAGTTTTCGATTGCAGAAAGGTCGTTGCAGAAAGATAATTGCGAAAGAAATTTTTGAGGAAAGTCGAAATGCATACCTGTAATCCACAATTGCGGAAGGAAGAATTTTCCAATTGCGGAAAGTTCGTTGCGGAAAGATAATTGTGGAATCAATTTTCTAAAAGAGTCAAAGTGCACATCCGTAATCCATAACCCATAATTGCGGAAAGAAATAAGTTACCGCGAATTGCAGAAAGGTTGGTTTGGAAAGATGAGTGTGGAAATATCTGTTGCAGAGAGTTTGTTGTGAAAAGGACGTTGCAGAAAAGAAACTACGAAAGGTTGAGAATGATAAATTAAACAGACTTAAAAGTGATAAACATAGAAGTAATTACGAATTAGTTTATTTGTCTGTGAAGAGTCGCGATGAAGATATGTGACTGCTGAATGAAGAGATATGTTTGAGAGTATATAAAAAATTCTTTAAACCTTCAAATAAGTGTCTCTATAGATTCAATTGACATATTTATTGATGTAGAACAATAATAGATCAAATTATCATATAAGAGCGGTAGGGTGGTGCTAGGGTAGGCTATTTTCCTACAGGGGGGTCGTAGCCTCCTTCCAGTAGTAGCTGGTAAATATGGTGTAGAAGCATCCTTTCAGTAGTAGCTGATAAACTAGGGGGTCATAGCCTGCTTCCAGTAGTTGTTGGTAAATAGGGTGTAGTACCAAATAGGGTGTAGTACCATCATTTTCTGTAGTAGCAGGAAAAAACTATTTGTAACATATGATTTTGCAGTAATAGGAAGTATTGGTGGTTTACCCAATTGGGATTCCACAATAAATTTGTGTTTTGTGTGTTCTTGTTTATCATGTGTGTTAATGAATAAATTAAAAGTGGCTTAAATTGTTAGAATTTATCAATACGGATTCACCCCCCCTCTTAGTATTGTCCAATATTCCAACAATTGGTATCAAAGTAGGATCCTTCACTACAACTTAATCACTGGAAGGAATATCCTATTGAAAAACACTATGGATCAACAAGGGTTAGCCACTAACAAACCTCCTTTATTTACTGGAGATAATTATGCATAATGGAGTATAAGAATGAAGTGCCATCTAATGGCTCTTGGATACAAAGTTTGGAGGTCTGTTGAAATAGAATATGAAGTACCAAATGACGTACCTATAAATGAAGGAGAACTAAGCAAATATGAGGCCAATGCAAAATCTCTAAATGCAATTTTGAGTGGGTTAACACATTAAGTGTGTGTAAAAGTCATGCAATGCAAAACATCCAAACATGTCTGGGAAAAACTAAAATGTGTCTATGAAGGAGCGCCCAAAGTCAAGGAATCCAAAATTCAAACCTACAAAGGACAGTTTGAAAACCTAAAAATGAAAGAGGAAGAGAATATTGAAAAATATCTTCTAAGAGTAGGTTAAATTGTTAATGCCATTAGAGGAATTGGAGGAGTAATAAAAGAGAAAGGCGTAGTCTACAAGGTACTAAGAACCCTTCTAATGAAATATGACTCAAAGGTGTCCACTCTAGAAGAATTAGATGATCTTAAACTCATGACTGTTGATGAAATACACGGGATCTTCACTGCCTATGAGATGAGAATAGGGAAATATGGATCATCAAAGAAAGAAGCAGCCTTTAAAACCATATACAACATCCAATCTGAGGACCTAGATGATGAGGACGCTCTTTTCAAAAAGAAACTTGAGAGAGTCACTGGAAAGTACAAAGGGAAGCTACCCTTGAAATTTTTTAACTGTGGAAGGATTGGACATCTTTCCAGAAAGTGTCCTTACCCAAAACAAGAGGATAGTGATGATGAAGAATATTTTTTTCATAGGAAAGATCAAAATAATAAGACCATATACAAGGTAAAGTTTCAGAAAAATAAGAAAAAACTCTATTCCAAAGAAGATAGTGAAGATGATGAAATAAGTGAAGATGCTGAAATACTATTCATGAGATTAGAGAACGAAATCCCTGAAGAAGAAATAGAAGATGTGGTAGATCTTGAAGTAGAACTTATAAATTTTCATGAAGAATTAAATAAGTATAAAAGGATGTACAAAAAATCAAATACTCACCTGATAGAATTTGAAGAGAAAACACAAAAAATGATTGCTGACCTGAAAAATCAGGTTTTAGAAATCAAAAGGGGTGAAAACAATCTAGAACAACAAATCAAAAAGAAAATACAAGAATATGAAAGGCTCGAAGAAGATATTATGCACCTTAGAAAGAAACTGGATGAAGAATCTATCAAAACAAAGTTTGAAAACAACTCAAGGAATTTAAATGAAATCCTAAGTATCCAAAGACCATCAAGCGATAAATACGGATTAGGATTTGACAAAGAAAAGAAGCCGGTATATTCCTCTTCCACAAACCAAGATGGAAACAAAAGAATCTATGCTGCTACACTCAAGAGCCCAATTAAAATGGAAGAAAGTAAGAAATTTGGTTCTCTCTTACAAGGAACAGATATAATGTCGAGAAGACCAATGACAAGTAGACATCAGCAACTCTTTTTGGGAAATTGTTATACCTGTAACAATTTTGGACATATAGCTAGAAATTGTGACTCCTATGTAGAAAGGGATTACATCACATACTTCTTTCTATAAGAAAAATATTATTAGAAACAATCTGAAAGGAATAAAGTAGAATTATTTTGTTCCTCTACAGAGTTATAGTACAAAATGATACAAATGTGGTAATTAGGGACACATTGCTAGAAAGTGTAAACTAATAGTTCATATGGATGATGCCTCAAAATATCAAGGCAAAGAAGAAAGGATAGATTGGAAGAAGAAGGATGATATGGAATGTTCATTAGCTCTATGTGCTACATAAAAACAAAATCTATGGTATATGGATAGTGGATGCTCAAAACACATGATAGGTGACCCAACTAAGTTCCTAAGCCTAAAAAGTAACTAAAAAGGAAAAGTCACCTTTGGAGATAATATATCCTCTAAAATAATCGGGAAGGGTACAATGGATATTAGAGACAAGATGAAAGCTGAAAATTTTATGCTTGTAAATAATTTAAAACCTAATATTTTGAGAGTGATCCAAATGTGTGATTAAGGACACATATGTATATTTGATTCCAAGAAGTGTGAAATCAAAATAAAAGATTCAGGAAAACTTCTTGGAACTGCTGTGAGAACTCCAAGCAATGTGTATATGTTAATGTAATTGTAACTTCGGAAGATATTCACTTTTATATTTTACATTGTATTTTATTATTGTATGCTTGACAAAGATGTTCATTCCTCTAATCGAGAGAGTCATCATTGTATTTTAGTCATGTAAATTTATTGGGGATAACCCTCCTTTGTATGTCAGGGCATTAGTCCCCAGAAATAAGTTGTAATTGGGTTATTAGCAGGGATAATTTTAGGGGCGAATTTTAGCCCACTGGCCTATTTTTCCATGTTTTTCTCCCAAAAAAGATTCTCCATTTTGCAATTTTTTGAAGCCCTCTTTCGCCCAATTTTGATGGGGCCAAATTATTATATAAACAATATAAAATCCTTGGAAATTAAAATATTTTTTGAAAAATATCGCCAATCATTTTATAGTTGGCTTTTTAAGAATTGGTAATATTTGCCAACATTTATACACTTTTAAATAAGTATGGTTCCTTAAAATCATCCCTGGTTATTAGAATCTCCTATAGAAGTCAATCCAGTAGAGGAAAAAGTCAAGTGCAAAATAGGTTATAAATAGAGAGAGTGGCTCTCTATTTTACACACACACTCACTCATCAAGTTCGTATGACAGAGAGAGGACAAGCTCACACAAGTGAGAGAGAGAAGTTGTTGAAGATAATCTTTATACTTTTCAATTTTACTTTTGCTATTGGTGCTCATTCTATCTATGAGGAAGCTACAGGGTTTTCTCCTTTATTGTTTCCTCGAGGAAAATACCTGTGTCTCTTTTCTCTTCTACTTATTGTTTTGCATGTTATTCTCTCAAATAAGATCCTAGATCATATTGAATAAACTATAAAAATATAACATGGTATCAGGGCCAAACTGAGAAGAAGACATAGTGCAGCTGTAGAAGATAGGGATTCTTAACTTTTGGGTCTCTCTCCATGGATCATCAAGGAAAGGAGGCTAGGATAATTCTCCTTAAGAGGGTGCATCTTCCTGTTGAAGCAGAATCTGATTCCGGGCATTTTCATTTTTTTACCTGTCACTACTGCGGGAAATTAGGGATTTTCACAGAAGTGGAATTTTGGAGTGGAATCAGCATGGGATTGTTCTCCTCCTCAAAATCGAAATTTTGATACCAATATCAAAGTTTTTGGTTGGGTAAAAATTTGGGAAAGTCAAACCCTAGTTTGACTCTGGACCAAAAAACCAGAACTGCAGAAGACCAGATCCATCCCAGGCATCTCAAACTAGTAAGATATCAATGTTTTGTATTTTCATTTGAGGTTCTCATTAAATATGTCTCACCACAGTGCACACCAAGCTTGAGGATAATCTTTAAGGAGATGATAAATTTTTATCATGCAAGTATAGGATTTCACTAGCCCTTTAAGAGAATGAATTGGACACCTACATAAATGAGGAAGTTCCAATTCTAGAGGGAGCTAAGGCTAAATGCTTACAAAAATAGAGCTTGGTCAAGTCCAAGAGAATTATTGTTGATTCTATCAAGGATCAACTTATACCACATGTGTCTTCCTTAAAGACACCTAAAGAGATGTTTGATTCCTTAACCAAGCGATTTGAAGGAAAGAATATAAATCAGAAGATGACCTTACAAAATCAGTTGAAGAATGTGAAGATCCATAATGCATTGACCATACAGTCATACTTTACAAGGGTCTCTCAAATCAAGGAACAACTTGAAGCTATAGGAGAATACATAGAGAATGGAGAAGTTGTGATGACCACCTCGAATGGTCTCCCGAGGTCATGGGACTCCTTTATTCAAGGAATTTCTGCTAGAAGAAAGTTAATCACTTTCACTAGGTTGTGGGAAGAATTATCACAAGAAGAATCTCGAATTATAGCTCGAGAATAAAAGATGGGAAATGAAGATCAAGCTCTCATGACACACACCAAGAATAACAAAAGGGATCACTCCCATCACAAGAAAAAAAAACATCACCACTGGAATCAGAGGGATAATCTTAAAGACCCAGAAGATATCTATCTAATATCAGATGCTATACTTGTGATGAGAAGGGAATTTTTTCCGAATATTATCCCAAGAACAAAAACAAGAATAAGAACAAGAAAAGACATCATGCTCACACTATAGAGGATGATGAACCTCCCAAAAAGAGAACCAGAGGAGACAGTGAAGATTCTTCAACTGATCAAGAATATGTTCCAATTTCAGCTCTCACAGGTACTGTTTCACATGGGATCAATGATTGGCTTGTAGATAGTGGGGCTTCCAAGCACATGACAAGATTTAAGGAATCCTTTGTGAATCTATCTGAACATGAGTCACCTCACAAGGTGAAACTTGGGGATGACTACCAATACCCTATTAAAAGGAAGTGGTGAAGCCTCTTACAAGATAAAATCTGGAAAATATTTGAAGATGAAAAATGTTCTATATGTACCAAGACTCAATAAGAATCTTATCTCCATATTTGTAATGGATGCAAAAGGTATGAGGGTTGCATTTATTGATGGCCAAGTTCTTATGTGGCCAAAAGGAAATACCATAGATGATGCAGTAGTGATTGGCGAGCAAGAGAGAGGCTTATAAAAACTGAATGACCAGCCTCAACAAGCCTTGGTCCATGACTCCATGGAGCCAAGTGAATTATGGCATAGAAGGCTTGCACATGTGCACTATAGAGCACTATCACTTGCAAGCAAAGCAGTTAATGGTATTCTTGAAATCTAGACAAAGCATGAAGGCATCTACAAAGGATGTGCGAAGGGAAAAAACACAAAGAAGTCATTTCCAATTAGCAAGAGCAAAGAAAAAGAAATATTGGAAGTCATCCACTATGATGTATGTGGTCCAATGTCATCCATTTCATTGAGTGGGTATATATATTATGTTTCTTTCATTAATGATTTTTCTATGAAGACATGGATATATTTCTTAAAGAACAAAGATGAAGTATTCAGCAACTTCAAGGAATTCAAATCCTTGATAGAGAATCACACGGAAAATAAAATCAAGACCTTTCGATTAGATAATGACGGAGAATTCACATCAGAAGAATTCAAGTAAATATGTAGAGATTCTAGGATTAAGAGGGATTTGGCCACTCCATACAATCCACAAAAAAATGGAGCTGTAGAAAGGAAGAATAGAAAGATTATGGAAGCAGCAAGAGCAATGCTTCATGATGAGGATCCTCCCATGCATCTATGGGCAGAAGTTTCAAGAGCATTCATGTACGTACATAATATTACTCTACAGAGAATACTGGACAACAAGACACCAAATGAAACTTTCTTCGGTGAGAAACCAGAAGTTAGCCATCTCAGGATGTTTGGCCGCCCGGTGTACATACACATTCCAAAGGAGAAAAGAATGAAGTTAGACCCTTCAGGAAAGAAGGTCCTATTTGTGGGATATAGTGAAATCTAGAAGGCTTACATAATATACTTTACAGGGTACAAGAAGATCGATATCAGCAAGGATGTGAAATTTGACGAAGACTCGGCATACAAAAAATCCAGAAAATTACCTACTGAATACATTGAAGAACCAGAAGTACCCAAGATAAAAGATACAACAATGAATAAAGAAACTCCAGAAGAAGATCGAGAAATGGAAGAACCTCAGGAACCTGTAGATCCACCCCATGAGAAGAATTCTCATAAGAGGAAGCCAGCATGGGTACAAGAGGGAATCCTAGATGCAGAGAGATATGGCACTCCAAAAGGAATACACAGAGAAAGAAACAGACCTAGGCCATACTCTAGTTATGTATCCCTATTATGTGACAACATTAACAAGGAACCTTCCAACTATGAAGAAGCATCAGAAAAGAAAGAATGGAAGGATTCCAAGATCGAGGAATATCAGTCTATTATGAAGAATGATGTCTGAGATGTGGTCCCAATTTTTATATCCCAAAATGACACATCTCTTCCTATGACCGTTTTACCATGATTATGTCGCATGTTGACACTTCATGAAAGTGACTGAAAAACACCTAACTTGGAGGATCCATATCCATATTTATTTAAATCTACTTGACCTCTTTGTTGCACCATTGGAAAGGTATCTGAGTAGGGAAAAACTTTCCAGAAGACTTCAAAGTCTGAAAAATCTCATAAGTACACTAAAAATGAACATATTTGACCTATTCTTGACTTGTCCCACATGGTAGCCGTGAATTTTACCTTTGTACTCACGACATTTCCTTCATGCTACCCGCGAATACCCCCAATTACTATTATATTCATTAATTGTGATACTACATCCCACAATTATCACGTTGCATTTGTGACTGTTGTCACAGTACCCATGAATATGTCTTGTAGATGTCAAAAATTGAATGTTTCTCGAATTTTGGGTATTTTGGGTGGTTATGCAACTGACTCCTTTGGTTGTAACTACTTTGTCTTCAAGCCTATCTCTTCAGAAATGTATAAATAGAGGTAGGGAGGTCTATGATAAGAGACTTGAACTTTTGCATTGTATGCTAGAGGAATTGGGACTCTCATTCCCCCCACCTTTTACCTAGAAGCTATCTTCTTGTGTTGCAAAGCTTGGAGGTTGAGTTCCTTAGAGAAGAGAAGCAACATAACCAGATCAAGGTTTCATGAGGTGCTTGGCTTGGAGAAGGTATCTTTGTACTTATTCCATGTTTAATAAATATGTGATTTCCTTCTTATTTCCAAAACATTGTCTAATCTATGTTATGCTTCTATTTGTGATCAGATGTTTATGATAATCAGAATAGGTTTTTATGTTACTTTGATTCTCATTGCTTTACATTTAGTCATATTGGTTTGAGGAAGGTATAATTCATTTTGCAAGTTTCTTGGAGCAAGAGGATCAATAGTAGGATTGAAGGAATTCTTGGATCAACCTTCATTTGACTAAGGTATGAACCATTCTAATATTTAAACCTTGTTTATATTTACTTACAGATCTATATGCATCCACCTTTCAACCCCAGTATGTTGATGGCCTCTTAAACCCTAGCCATAGGAAACTTTCCTCTACAAAAAAATTGGAGGATCCACTAGGTAGATCATTTTTTGTTTGGGGTTTCTTTGTCTTTCTTCCAATTTTTTGTAAGGTTTCATGTCCATCTTGCAAGTTAGGAGAAACCTTTAGGTTTGATTGAACACCTCTCCTGCCTTCCTAGGTCAATTTTTTATTCTTTTTTTTTTCTTTTTCCACCCATTCACAGGATGTAAATTGAATAGTCATGACTTTATCATGTATTCACAGCCTGCACTACCTGCAACCTACATGTAATTCTTGGCCTTCCTTAAGGCCACTCACGAATGCACCCGAAAGTGTGTTTTTTCATCAATTTTAGGGTTTTTTGGGTGATTTGAGGGTTTTTTTGGGGTCATCGAGGGTCCTCTGCATGTGCATGACCCTAGAGAGTTTGTTTCATATTTGTTAGGTTCTCTTTGTCTATATTGTAATCCCTTTTCAAGTCCTTGATCTTGTTTTTCTTCCTTCCCCCCCCCCTGCCCCCACCTCCTTCTTTGGCTTGATCTTGTTGGACAAGGTACGAAGAAGCCTCTGCTTGCAAGTTTAGATTGATTCTTGGGACTTATTGACCTTTGTTTATGTAATTCTTATTTCTTGGTCTCTTCATGCCAAAGTTGTTGGCTTGTTTACCTTTGCGAGCCTTCCTTCCAAGAGAGGGTATATACAACTTTAGGGCAACCTAGGGTTTGTTTGTGGGGTGTAGAGTAGTCTATTTTCTTTGCTTACATTACTTTCTTGCATTAGTTGATAGGTTGTTTTTTATTTTTCATTTATAAAAGAAAAAGAAAAAGAACACATGTTTTCTTTATATGCATGTAGATAGGGTTTTAGTTGAAATTGCATGGCATATCATTATTTTTGGAAAAAATAAAAAAGAAGTTGTTCTTTTGTGGCTTTCAAGTTTCTATTTGAAAAAGAAATAGAATATTTTTTTCTTTTTGCATTTCATTTCTTTTCTTAGTCATCTTGTTTCAACTTTGATTCAAAACACCATTAGTTTAACCTTCGCCACCCTCTTTGAGTAATCAACAACCCCTTAAAATAAACATTTAATATCTAAAATTGATTAGTAACTGTTTGTTTATAGGGACAACAGACACTAGTTGAGGCTAGTGTTTTGGGTTAGGTATATCTTAATTTCCCAAAACTTCAAACTCAAACATAGTGGCCTATATTTTAGGAAATCCAAATTCATTGAGAAAGACACCAAAAATCTCCTCTCACACAGGAGTCAAGCATGAGGTCATGTGATACTGAATTGTTGGAGATACCCCTCCTCTTCTCAGTAAATCATACACCAGATCTGTTGCATGTTTGGTGACTCACCCAGTACCTCCTCCCATCTCCTTGTGGTTCCTGGTACTGCTTGAGTTTCTGGCTTATCTACCCTTCCCATGTGCATCGGTTGGATTGACGACTGTTCCACCAGACTTTCTCCGCAATTTTGGTATCCTTCGTATATTTTCTACTAGGATCTTACACGGGTGGCATTGGAAAGCTATTTCCAGTGCACCTAGGGTAGACTTGGAAGGTAACCTCTGTTGATGATTTGGGAGGATGGTTGGGTGATTCCAGTGCTTGCACCCAGATAAATATTTACGATACACCAAGTAACTACTCTCCTTCCTTCACTAGTTAGTTATGGTCCCTCATCATCCCAGACTTTCCTTTGGAAGGCATCTTTGTTTTCCTGGTTTGATACTTAGGTATTTTTTTGATAGTGGTATGTTCTTTGTACTATTGGTTTCCATTCGACCTCCAACTTTATCTTCTTGTTTGAATTTATGGATAACACCCCTATGAACAACAACTAAGAGATCCCCATGCTGGGAAATCCTTTTACTATTCCTCTCACATGGAATGTTGGTGTTCCTTTGATGACCACCTTGAATCTACTTGGATTCACCCTAGGGATACTAGTGTGGTTGTTCTCCACTCCAACTATCCCTGATTCTCCTTATGATTCTCAAGTAATCTCTTTATATCAAGGGCATAAAAACATTGCTTCCCCTTATCCTGTAGAAGGTTATCCTCCTCCTTCTACCTCATGCGGTGAAAGTACTAATACTAGTAACTCACAGTCTAAAAGGATTAAAAGAAGGAAGAATAGTAATAAGACTCAAAAGAAAGGGGATACCCATTCAACCTCTGCAGGTTAATTTGAACCTCACAACCTAGCCTCTTTAGTTCATGCTGGGGGCACCTATCCAACCTCTACAGGTCATGTTGGATCTAAGAACTCAACCTCTGCAAGTCAAGTTGATCTTCACCATCCAACCTATGTTGATCATGATGGTGGAACCTTTCCAACCTCTGCAGGTCATGCTGGATCCAGTCACTCAGGATCTGCAGTTCATGTTGAGGGCACCCGTTCAATCTCTACAGGTAAAGTTGAACCTTCCCATCCAAACTCTGCAAGCCATGTTTTACTCAACCACCCAGCCTCTGCAGTTCATGCTGGGGGCACACACTCAACCTGTGTGAAGCATGTTGATCCTAAATATTCATCCTCTATAGTTCATGCTGGTGGAACCCGTCCAACCTCTGCAAGTTATGCTGGACCCACTCTCTCAAGCTCTACAGGTCATGCGGGGGGAAAAATCTCAGCCTCTGTAGGTCATGCTGAGGGAAATCAGTCAGCCACTGCGATTCATGTTGACACTGTTGAAAAGACTAATCGTTAAAAACACAAGCCCAAGTTTCCTTGTAATCTTTGTGAGGGATACCACCTTACTTATCAATTCCCTTCCTTCACATAAGCATGAAGAGTTTGGTTCCAAGTTCATCCCTTTTCTTAACATCTTGAATTTTTTCAACAATCAGCCTCTCTTATCCAGGTTGGACCCAGTCTCTCAACATATGTAGGTCATGCAGGGGGGAAACTCTCAACCTATGTAGGTCATGCAGGGGGGAAACTCTCAACCTATGTAGGTCATGCAAGGGGTAAACTCTCAACCTATGTAGGTCATGCTGAGAGAACATATTCAACCACTTCTAGTCATGTTGACACTGTTGAGAAAACTGGTCATTCGAAAGGAAAACTTAAGTTCGCTTGTAATCTATGCGAGGGAGATCATATTACTCACTAGTTCCCTACTATCACAGAGGTGCGAAGAGTGTGGTCCAAGACTCAAGAATATCCTATTCCTAAACAACCTGAATTTTCTCAACAACCTACTCAACCTTTGGTTGATCAAGTGGTCGAACCTTCTCAGCCTTTAGTCCACCCCACTCTTCTTTCATAGAGTGATCCTTATGTGATTGAACCATTGCCATTTTTTTTCAATCCCACCCTCCCTTTGGAGAGTGATTTTCACGAAGCGGTTGAATCGATTCCATCACTGATCAATCCCAATCTTATTTTGGAGAGTGAAATGTCTGCTAGTCACACTTTCTTCACTTCCATTTCATAACTTACTGAACAAGGGGGCACTGAATTCACTTCGGGTGAACCCCCACCAAGCTCGCGGATTGCTTCCTTTGATTGGGATAGCCTAGTTGAGTCCAACCTTCCTTCTATTGGACCTTTCCAGATAAAGGTCAAAATTGGACAATACATGATTAATCGTTGTATTGTTGATGAAGGATCCCCAGTTAGTTTCTTGTATTCTCGTTCTTGGAGAGGCATGGGATCTCCCAACCTTGTGTCAAAAAATAGTTGGTTACTGGCATTTGATAAAAGAAATAGTATCGCCTTGGGATTTCTTTCTCAAACACCTGTTAAGTTGGGTGGGAATACCATATTAGTTGATTTCATGGTGATTGAGGAGTGATTATGTGTATGCCATGTAGGCTGTGGTGTCAATATTCTTTCATGTGATGTACTTTAATCATGGCGAAGAAATTGTCACTATTAATCAATTGGATTTTCTTGATCCCTTTCCTGGCCCAACTAGAGACCATGTTTTTCCTTTATTGATTCCTAGTGTCTCTATAGACACTACCCCACCATGGGTGAGCTATGTGGCCTCATATCCCTTGCGTTCAAGTGCTACTAAGAAGAAGCCTCTGTGTTCATGTTTTCCTTCTCAGGACTCGGTTCCGGCAATTGACCAAGTTGGGAAACGTTTTTCATTTGTATTAATGGCATCTCACAGTCCAGCTTTAAATATGGCACGTGTCTGCATTTTCATTTCAAACAGTTGGGTATTCATATTTTCCTTGAGTCGATCCACTTCCATGAGTCATTCAACTCCTTTGAGTTAATTCAAAGAATGCATCGCCCTATCCTTTCATTACACCTGGTCTCCACCTCGTTGAAGTCAGTGATTCCAAGTTAGTCATTGTGTCGTGTAATGTTCAAAGATAGTCTCCTCTGTAATTGACCTTTTTAGTTGCCTTACCTTCTTTCAAAATTTGGTCATATCTGAGTCAATCCTATGGTTGTTTCATCACTTTAACATCAACTTTTATTCCATTGTTCGTGTCGATGATTAGGGAAACATCATTATAAATTGAGCACATAGATCTATGGACAAACACAAAACTCACAAGATAGATCACACAATTTACTCTGTTATTGAAGAATGAAACAGTGCAAAAATGGCTTGTAGCTGTGAATGCTTTTCATTAATCAAAGAGTAATTATATAGTAATTACAATGAAGTACAATGGCTTAAATAGCCACATGTAATTCTAATCCACATGAGGAAATTCGAATTGATTAGGCTCTACTTGACTGTAGGTAACTAATACCTTGTCTAAATCATTGTTAGAGGACTCAATAGTTAACTGACCTTGTCTAAACCATTACCTAAGTTCAACGGAGTTCTAAAACACAACTCAAGTGTCTACTTCAGTGTTGAATGAGGCTAACTGACTACGGTAGGTCAGAAATGTGCATCTCCTTCATGCAGCCATGCAAACCTAGTGCTAACTGAATGTAGAGGACTAGAACTTAATGTAACTGACTCCTAACTCAGCTTGACTAGTCACTAACTGAACTCAACTACTGAAGGTTGGTGTTGGCACTCCCAGTGGCTCCTAAATTGTAGGAATTAATCTAGGAGGATCCCAAACTGATGCATGCAAGTGCAATTAGTGGAAATAGGCCTCAATTAGTGTTCCCCACACTTTATTAACTAGAACATGTGCCCCAATTAGGCCAAGTGGACCCAATGGTGCTAGTGACTAAAAATAGATTGGATGGACTCCCGATTTAGACATGAATCCCGATTTAGACTTATGACCAAATTGGACAAGGGAGGATTAATAATCCTAACACCCCCCTGAATGCTAACTTGGACAATCTGTGGGCCCTAGTAACTAAGACCATAGGTCACCCATTACATCAAGTAAAGTAAAGTAACTGCTCAATACAAGGAGCCGGGGGAAAAACCACATGGGAAAAAAGCTCCCCCTCTAATTAAGAAGGTAGAATCAGGATCAATCTGATTCTTTTGTGCACAGGTATCCTGGGGCCTGGCATGTGAACCTCTCCATCATTATGTTAGGAGGAATCTTCCTCTTTGGAATAAGAATTATATGCTCAACTAAATCAGAAATATAGATAGCTGTCGGATGAATACTAGACCCATGTAGAGCAACTGAAGTCAACTGATAAGTGAGAAAAGGTTCTTGAGGATTCAGAACATGTGACAAACACTCAAGAAACTGATATGTGGCAGCCATGAACAGAAAACCATGAGTGGTAAAAACATCCCCAAGTGTTAGGAGCAAATGTCCAGGAAGATGCAAAAAATATTCATTAGAGGAAATTTCAACTCAAAATGGGCCTCCTAAAATGAACTAATAAAATAATAGTTAAAATAATAAAATAATATTTATTAATTTTGGAGGAAGAAAAGAAAAAAACTACTTTTTTGTTTGTATTTTTGACATATCTCCCCGTGTTTTTACTCAAATTTTGATCGGGAGAGCTCTTTGGATGCAGAATTAAATTATTCATCCAATGAGTACCCACTCGGCATACTTTTGACGGACTCCGCTACCCCTAAAACAAGAAATACCTGAAAAAATGGAATGATGATGTCATCATTCCATTTTTTCAGGTATTTCTTGTTTTTGGGGTAGCGGGGTCCGTAAAAAATGCCGAGTGGGTACTCGTTGGATGTGGAATTTAATTCTGCATCCAACAAGCTCTCCCGATCGAAATTTGAGTAAAAACACGGGGAGATATGTCAAAAATACAAACAAAACAAGTAGTTTTTTTATGATACCTATCCCCAAATTTATATTAAAAAAGTGTTTAAGACCTATACGGTATTTCAAATTTAAAGCAATTTCATTGGCTAACACATGATGACATGGAATTTGAATAAAAGTTAAAAGGCCCATTTTGAGTTGAAATTTCCTCTACTGCCTCTTTACTAGTTCTGTGAGGAGTTGAGCATGTGACCAAAGATAGAGAAGCCCTGAGACTGTTGAGAGCAAATGCTTGAGCTCCATAGTTTGGTATAGCTTCTGAAATATCTAATGAATCACAAAATAAAATATCGGAAACCTCATAAGAGGAAACTAACACCAAATCCCCAGCAACAATTTTGAGGAAGAATTGTGGTACTTGATTTTTCACACCGGAATTGGTGAGAGCAGCTATAAGCATGAATAAAAGCTCTTGGATTTTAAAATATGAACCAAATAATATCAGATTAGAAATTAAATCAGATCTAAATAGGTTCACAACAGATCCAAAACTGTGAAATGAAATCAAATCCCTAGCAGCAGTTTTGTAGCAGACTTGCGGTACTTGTTTCTTCACACCGTTGATGAGAACAACTACAAGCAGTACTAAAATATTATGAATTTGAAATATTAAACCAAGAAATATCATATCATATCTAAATAATATCATATCATATCCAATAAATTTAATATCAAATTCAAATAAATGGTCAACCGAGACGATGGATGCATAGCTTTCTTCTTCTTCAAAATTCTAAATTTTGGTGCATGCAATCCTGCAGGAATTTGCTGGAAGATCTAGATCATGGGGAGCAAATGGATCACTCTGGAAATCTGATATTTCTTCCAAAATATCCAATTTATTACATATTTTCACACCAGCAACAACATTAGAGGGAGAAAATCAAATTTCTCTTCACTTTCGGAAGCAACTGCTGGCAAATTTTGCACATAATTCAAAGGAAAATCACCGGTGAATGTTTGCATGGAAGTGCAGCAGTATTTTTATTAAATATCAGAGATTTGAATGTATTCTTCTGTTTCATCCATATGAGGAGATGAGATATAAGAGATCTCATAAACTTCCGGAGCATCACGAGAAGGAGTCACTGCAAGGAGACTGTCTTCAATTCGAATTGACTATGTAGAAGCTTCTGCTTCTTTTTCATCTTGAACAACTTCATCAGAGAGAGTGGAGACTAATATTTTTGGATCAGGGATGCTTATGGTGCTGGATGTTCTCTCCAAAGTTCTATTATGATCCTCATCAATCATTTGAAATGCTCTATCCAAAATTTTCCAAAGATCCTTTGGGTTTTTAATAGATCTTTTGAGGTAGCGCATGCTAAAAGAAATGGCCATATACAATGTTCCATAGCCTGCATCACATTCATTTAGCCAGACATCATTTCTCTCAAAGGACTCTTCACCAAGTCCAATAGACACCTCATAGAGATCTTGTCTCTTCAGAGATGCAATCATCTTCATCTTCCATTTTGAATAGTTTGTGGATAGGGTTAGAAGAGGAACTGATGAATCCAGAATTGATGAAGCCATTCAAAGTTGTACCTGCAAAAACACAAAAGGGGCACCATAAGGTCAACATCCTACACATTTCAGGTTTTCATCACACCCAGCATAGTTGATCAAGCAAGCTTGATCAGCAATTCCTTAACTTGGGGTATTACGTGGTAAACCTTATGCTTCTGGTATAGAGCTGGAAGGAGCAATTTTGCTCAAAAATGATCCAGTAGCAGATCTGAGGAGGAGAAGTTCCTTGTCTGATGAGACTCTGATACCATATAAATTGAGCACATAGATCTATGGACAAACACACAACTCACGGGATAGATCACACAATTTACTCAGCTATTGAAGAATGAAACAGTGTAAAAATGGCTTGTAGCTATGAATGATTTTCATTAATTAAAGAGTAATTAGATAGTAATTACAATGAAGTACAATGGCTTAAATAGCCACATGCAATTCGAATCCACATGAGGAAATTCGAATTGATTAGACTCTAATTGACTGTAGGTAACTAATACCTTGTCTAAATCATTGTCGGAGGACTCAATAGTTAACTGACCTTGTCTAAACCATTACCGAAGTTCAACGAAGTTCCAAAACACAACTCAAGTGTCTACTTCAATGTTGACTGAGGCTAACTCGCTGTGGTAGGTGAGAAATGTGCCTCTCTTGCATGCATCCATGCAAACCTAGTGCTAACTGAATGTAGAGGACTAGAACTGAATGTAACTGACTCCTAACTCAACTTGACTAGTCACTAACTGAACTCAACTGCTTAAGGTTGGTGTCGGCACTCCTAGTGGCTCCTAAATTGTAGGAATTGATCTAGGAGGCTCCCAAACTGATGCATACAAGTGCAATCAGTGGAAATAGGCCTCAATTAGTGTTCCCCACACTTTAGTAATTGGAACATGTGCCCCAATCACTACAGAATTTCAACCCAAAATCCGACAGCTTGCATGTATGAAATTCAACACTTATTTGTCTCCTTTTCGACACATACACCTTTTTTTTCCATCGGTGGCTTGATGTCGGATCTCACACATGCGACTAATGTGGGTCGAAGATCTGACAGACCATTGTGTCACATATTCGACCGTATTTCCTTCCAAAGTGTCAATCAAAATTGCATAAAGTGTCGGCAATCTGACAGACAGAATGGTGCTGCCGTCGGTATTTTTATCCAGCAAGTGTCAGCTAACCGATGCCATCCGACAATGGAAGAGTCGGCCTTCTGAAGCAAACTGACACTTGAACCATTTATCATCCAACGGGTGGAAGCTTCGGAGTCATGCCACGGCCATCGGATGTGTTTACCGGAGTGTCGAAAGCACGTCGGAAAAGCGACGCCAGTTGATGGATTTAAAAAAAAATCCAAATATTAACTAATGAACATTAGAAAGACATATTTAACTAATAAAGACAATTGTTGAAATTCAGGGTTAGGTTAGGATTTGATATAAGATAATTTCAATTTTATACTTTAATGCATAACACAAAACTAAAAAAGAGCTAGATACAGAACAATACTGTTGTAATAAATTCAAAACATAATTTTTGTCTCTTTCAACTTTGACACTCCAATGGTCATTATGTTAAATTTGGTCCTTGAGATACAATTTTTCAATTGCAATGTACATAAACTAAACAATAATAATAGAAATAGTATCATGTAGAACAAACTAACAACTAAAGAAGAGCGATAATGAACTATAACAATGTTGGTTTAGATCTTGTTTGGATCTTCCTTATACTCAGATACTTTTAGGGTAACATATTGTCATTGAAAGGACAAGTCACTAAAGGATCAAATGGCATACCTTGTGAGAGAGATAAAAGATAGGTTGTAGTAGGTTAAAGGTTAGGCTGCAATAAATGGCAGGCCTTCAGGATAGTCCTAAATCAAGCAAGATAGATTCTCCTTCAAATGAACAAAGGAATCTGACATCCTTAATCCATATGCATAGAGACACTCTTTAATGGACTCAACTTGTTGCAATAGGCAAGACAAAGGTAAGGTAGACTTAGCAATTTAAATAAGGTTGCAATCCCCTTCCATACAGTCCACAGAAGATCACAAAAAATAGTCCAACAAGATCACAATTTATTTTAGCGGTCCATAAGGAGATCACACCCATCCTTAGAAACCCAAAAAGAAGTCACTCCCATCCTTTATAACGGCATTAGGTTCATGACTAAATTCAGTTAACAACGACAAGGTGACAGCCTACTCCAATGAGCATCAACAGAGTCACAGACTGCTCTAATGAGCAGCGGCAAGGTCAAGGGTCAAAATTGGGAAGCCAACAAGGTAATGACTAGTAGTAAGAAGGTACTGTTCAACCCTTAGTTTCCACAAGGAGGTTATGACCTGCTCAAAAGCAACAACGGGAAGGTTGACCCAAATCAAGAGGTCACGGGACAATGACAACCCAACTAAGTATCACCAAGATAGTCACGGCCCAACCCTGAGGGAATCAAAGAGTTAAAAACCTAGCAAGATAAGAGCTGCACACTCACAACTTAGAAGGAGAAGGGTTACAAATTCGGGGCCCAACCCTAAGGGCATCAAACAGCTCATGGCCCAGTAAGAGAAGAGTTACACAGTCACATCCCAACAAGATAAACTACTTCAAAAAGGGGGTATCATAAGTTTATTTGGAATTTGGTAATCCAAAATGGATCTGAATTAATCCCTCTTCCAAACTTTGTAACGAAAAAAATCCTTGGAAAAGTTTGAAGTCAACAATCAACTTAAAGGCTAAAGGCCAACAAGAAGGTGAAATGAATCACTATGGTTGGCATTTCAAGGTAACATTATCATAAACAATGCTTGCTTGATGCAAAGACAACCAAAGGGATATGGAAAAAAATAATGCTGGGGAAGAATATGGGCAGTAGCAGAGGAATGAGGACTAGGAGTGAAGCAATCTACTCAAATATTGAAGGATGAAGAGGATTCCTAACATGTCCACATGGAACAAAGATCATCTCTGAACCAGAGAAATTTGTAAATTGCTGCCAGTGAGTAAGAATACATGAAATTTTGATGAAAGTGTATAGCTCATCCTTTTTAACAATTCCTAAGCATAATTAGAACTTGCCATTGCTGGTTTTCCATTTGGGTTTCCAGAATAATATGGTGTCGAATGTGTTTAAATGCTTTGTGACTGAGATCAATCTGGTTGATCACTGATTTAATTAATGGATCAGATACAACACTTTTTCTTTGTTGGCTGGCATCTACAACCCAATTTTTATTTGTTCTATTCGCTTGGTTAATGTATTAGCTAGTGCACTGTACAATAACATGCTATGTAGCAAAACATCTTCAATCCCTGGTGCAGTATGCTTTACATACAGCAAAGCCCCATTTTATATATATATATAATTCACAGACTAATACTAATGAATGGTTGGTTTACTTGGTGCTCTATTTAAATTTGGTGTGCTTAACTAGTTAGCCACAACCATCATATGGCACAGGGGAATAGTTATTAATTAAGTGCTAAGTTTTCACATTCATTATACAGCTGCAAACGGAAGTGACTCCTTAAAGCAATTCGTCTCAAGCTTTGCATGGAATTATCTACCCACAACCAGCGTTATATACATAACTACTTGAGTGATCAAGTCTTTGCAATTAGCTCCAGCCATATATAATGCTTGTGTAATGTTTAACTGTCAGCCTATTTCTGAATTGCAGAATGCCATGCATCTTATTAGCCGCTGGTTTTTTGAATGGGAAGAGTTATAACTATTATAATGCAATAAACAGAGTTGGAACTCAGTTGAGAAACAATCTTGGGCTACTGGTTTTGAATTGGTGTAAATAGTTTTGTTTATTTGAGAATCATTGCAAGGATATAAGACCATTCCTTGGTTGATCATCCATCCAGTGGAAGGCATTGCGAATCCATCTAGCCAAGCTTGAAACCAATTAGAGTGGAGCCATTCATTCATCCCTTTTGGTGAATAGGAAGTGGAGAACAGAAAGCTTTGAACCCATCATTTAAAAATCCTCCAACAAGTAAAAAGGTTATCCACATGCAAAAATTTATTAAGAATTATGAGTATCTATCCATCGACTATGAGAATAGATCTCCAAGTGGCTAGCTCAAGATTTGCATCATGCACCCAAAGGGAAATAAGTAGACTTGTTCTTCTTTTTTGTCTTACGTTGTATGTATATATGGTAACACCATTGGATAAAAAAGTGCATAAGTTTAGGTGCATCTAGTAGACCTACCACTGCCTCTATTTATTGTGACATAGGCTTCAATATGCATAGCTTCGAAATATGGATCAGAAGTGAGAAAAATAAACAACTCAAGTTATTGATAACTTTTTGGATCATGGTTATTTGTTGATCGTATTCTCTTACCCTACCATTACGTTACAAAAGAATCCATCTATGAATTTACTCTGAAGCATATGTATGATTTAGTGTGATAAAGTAGGCAATGCACCCTATATAACATTATTATTGGATGAAATTGTGCTCAATTCCAGGTATGTACACAAGTGACGAGACTATAAGTATGGAAAATCAACTAGTCAAGTTATTGATATTTTTTAGATTATGGTCATTTATTGGTAGTATTCTCTTACCCTACTATCATGTTGCAAAGGAAGCCATCGATTGAGCCTGTCTAGATTTAGTACTAATACCATTCTTACATATTGGATGAAATCTTCCACCATTCACAATGTTCGATTATAACTGAGAAAGAACTAAGGTTTTCATAAGTTGATACATGAAATTTAGGAGGCAGGGAGAGTATACCTCTATTCTCTTCATTTCAGCTTCTGCTTTTATTTTTTGATTACTTTCTCAGGCTTACAAGAGAATCACATGGCCATGTATTTACCCTACTCTGCCTCCTCCCATACTGCAACCCGAGCCTCTAGGACATTCAATTTAGCATGTTCCATATCATTAGTCTTGAGTGATTTAGAAGCATCTTGCTCTTAAACTTCTTTACTATCCCATCCCATGATATTTGAATTTCGCAAATTGTGCACCTAGAGCCATAATTTCCCTTCTAGTGCTCTCATGCACTTGCTTCTCTGATAATTCATGATGGTTTTTCAGGCCCAGTTGAGAATTTTTTACTGCCTCCACTAGTGCTACACATCTTCCTAGAGTAGATGGTCGTGAATTAACAAGGCTCCTAGTTGAAGGTGTTGTAGGTCTAAGAGGGGTTCTTGTTCTTGAAGGCTCTTGGATTTCAATAGGGGTCATTTCTGTCCCCATATCTCTCATGGAATCTGATCTCACATTTGAAGTTGGCGGGGTGTAGGATAGGTGTTCAGTGGCTGGGTCTGCAATGGGCTTATCCCCCTTTTTTCTCTTTTTATTCTTTATATGATTCACATTTAACCCTATTTCAGATTCTGCATTTCCCCATTTCTCCCAAACATCATAGTCCATATCCCAGCTAGGAGAGATCAAGACAGTCACAACCCACTAGGATATCATAGCCCGCTAGGATACACAGTTATAAACCACTAGGATAGTTCTTACACAGTCACATATCACTAGGACAGGTCTTACACAATCACATACCACTAGGATACACATTCACATCCCACTAGAATAGTTCTTACACAGTCACAAGCCATTAGGATAGGTCTTACATAGTCACAACCCACAAGGATACACAGTCACAACCCACTAGGATAGTTCTTACACAGTCACAACTAAGGTTTAGCAGCCTCAAAGGGATGAAGTCCAAGCTAATAGTCCAAGAGCATTCCATGACTACATTGCATACATTTCATATAAAGTGTGCGTATCAAAATATTTAAGGCTCAATTTTCTCAATTTTTTGAAAAAAAAAGACTTAAATAAACTAGCGAGGTATATACCAAACAAATCTTATATAATGGTTTATTTTTATGCTAATGAAAAATCATCATTTGTATTAAAAAACAAACATCTATGTGGAAAAAAAACCTTCAATTACAAGGCAATATTTGAGTTGCACATGTCGCATAGTTGTACTGTTTGGTCATATGAACATGTATGCCTATCCATTTGAAAAATTGTAAAGAAAGTAAACTAAATCAAATAATGACTCCAGCTAGATGCATATGACCATAAATCCCAATCACACCATAAATCAACATTCTATATACTTTCTGCACCACAACGAACATAGTCTTTATTCCCTTCTATATTTAGTAACTCTTCATGTATAAACACAAAAAAGGAATCAATTGACCTGTGAATACTAGTGGGCAATATGCTCTACAGTGTTGAAAATTTATAAATTATTTCAAAATAAAATCAACAAAACATAATTACTCCAATACCTGGATTATGACATCCCACCACTTGACCATGCTATCATCACCTGCTGAAAGTAATGAAGTTTGTCCTATGAAGAATACCTCACCAATCCAATAAATGTAGACATCCATTACAAAACTAGTATTTAAAGGAAATGTTGATCCTTTGAATAGTTCCTTCCATCTTAGATACAATATGCTATTCAATCATATGCATTACAAGGACGGTGGCATAGATACTGTTGAAATAATATTTCTACAAGTTCTAGTTTGATCATGAGCTTCCCATTCTTCATAAATGTGTGAAGGATCTAGGGGAACAATAGATGATGGGTATGGTGTTGTTGGAAAATATTGATTTAAAAGTTAATGAGTGGACTTTGATTATCAAAATGGATCAAACATGACAAAATTCAACATAGGAAAATAAGGAAATGTAGGACTCTGTGGATTAGATTAGAGTCCATAATCCAACAAACCATGGCAATTTAACAATGCAAAATGAACAAGCATTTGATGAATGCATGGTTAGGTTCCTGAAGAGGAATCTAATCCTCGGGATTTATGAAAATATTTTCGATCTATGACTGTCATGGAGAAGATTATGGATACTAAATATAAGTTTTCTCTCATATACCTAAAGTTCTTTTGTGCAGAATCCGAAAATGCCTAAATCTAGCAACATACTTAGTATTGAGCTGACAAAAAGAGATTCCTTTGACATTTTTTACTCATTCCAATAGTTTTAATTTTTGAGCTCATATTTAAATAAATGGATGCATATGCAACTTAATTCTTGCGACAAGAATTGTTTATTGTTTTGATTTTCCGAGTCTTAATCCTAGAATTCAAGTTTTCCATCCCAAGGCCAATATTTAGTCCATCACTTCTCTATGTCATGTCTAGTTCTCAATGTCAATTTGTAATGACAAAAAATAGTATGAATGAATTTAGGTTCCCATGTTCAAATTTTAGGGGTCAACTCACTTGAGATCGATCGGTATGTATCATATGAAAATATAGAAAAATGAAGACAAGTCACTTGGTAGAAAAGATATTGAGGAAGAAAAATGTTACACTTTTCAGTTGCATGGATTTGTTGGAGGATTTTGAGGTTCTCATGCATCCCACGAGAGGTGTTATCCCAATGTGATACCACCATTATCCCATAACCTAAAATGTAATGGAATTTTTTTTAAGGTTATTCAAAGTAAATTTTTGGGGAATCCAACATTCCACCTCAAAACATAGGAGCAAAGAAATCATGGAGTGTAGTTTCTAAGTTATGTTGGTTCAAGAAGTAGAGTTTAAATGAAATTTTTTGTTAGTTTATGAGAGTGGGTATTATTGGGATTGAACCTAACACCCAAGAATGTACACAGGTCTACAATGAAAAATATTTCACGCCGATGCATCAAATCAATATCTAGAACAATGTTGCAAATATCTCGAATTTCTCCCAATATTTCCAAAACTTTATTGACCTTTAAAGTTTTCTATTGTTCCTAATGTTTTTGGTATTTTCTGTGTTTTTCAGTTCCAAAATTATGCTTGCTGATATTTTCTGAGTTTTTCAGGTCCAAGTTTATGCCTACTAATATTTTCCCTAATATTTCCAATATGTGTATATCTGGGCCGTCAGTGATATATCCCAAGATGAAAATTGCAACATTGATCTGGAAAAATATTTGTAGCTAGGGATGCAATTTGGTAAGGGTGGTTGAAAATTGAAAAATGGGTTTGAAGCCATTTTGGAAAGCATTTTTCTTTCAAGAGAAACTAGAGAAAAAAATCCAAATATGTGGAGAGGTGCACAATGTGAAATACTAAATCCCTATGACCTTCTTTCTCACCAGGAATGTGTTTCGAGTGCCTTTGTGCACTTCACAAACACTTGTCAGGTTGTTTCAACAGATAGATTTTTCAAAGCAGAATTTTCTTGTTTTCGAACAACTCCAAACTTTTTGGTTTAATGATGAACCTAACAATGTAGAAATGTCAAGGATGTCAAAAGACCCCTGCCTAACTTGTAGAACGTTTACATAGTCTATATTCTTGCCTATAGTGATTGTTTTTCGCCTCTGTGTATGGTAATCATCATCATCAACTAAATGTATGTGTGTTCACATGCATAAATACCCAATACACAGCTCAATCAAACAAGAGAAAACATATTTATACCTTGATTTATGGATCTTCACACTATCTTCTTATGCTTTACCTTTCAGAACATCATTCAACATACTTCATTTTTTGTCCTGTTGCAATAGTTTCATGTTAGGACCCATCAAATATATTTATGTTTGTTTA
>LPNX010614655.1:288176-319906 GCA_001517045.1 Pseudotsuga menziesii
ATTCATTAACCCATTCATTAAAACATTAATTTAGTCAATGGCAAAAAAAAAAAATCTGTAAACAATTCAGTAAAGCATCCATTCATAAAAGACTAATATTATGCTATGCTTTCAAAAATATATTTCAAATTTACAAAGAGTTTTAGAGTGATGCATTTATAAAAGGCCTATGTGGATATTCTGTGTCCTTGGAGTCCTATGTTTCCAAAATTTTCCATTCACCCCATTGCAATGTCAGACCCTTCTTTGAGAGCCTGTCTGCCTCCTTATTTCGCTCCCTGTAAACATGAGTGAAAGAGATTGATTCAAAGAATGAGAGAGAATGGATTGTCTCTTCAAATAATGCATCTAGAGAAGTAGCTCTACATTTCTGTATCTTATTCATCCAGTTTATAACCACCATTGAGTCACCATATATTTGTAACTATCTGCAATTTCTTTCATTGGCAAAACAGAGAAGTAATTTCAATGTCATGAGTTCTGCATAGCTGTTGGTTCCAGTTCCCAGGCCCAAAGAAATTTGAAAAAAATGACTTTGATTTAGATATAAGAATGCACCTCCTAATTTTATGCATCGAATGCTTGTTTTCTTCCATCCAATTGCTAGACCTCCAGAGTGGCCGATGGCACTTTGCGCTGTGAAAGAGTATTATAGAAGAAGTGATGTTAAACTAGTTTCAACTTCCAGCTCTGGACCCATTGTTTCTTGTGGAAGGATGACTTTTGGTGATAGAACCTCGATCATCCTTTTTAGGGAAATATTTTTTTGGGTGCTTTCCAGACCCCTGCAATTTAGGGAGACAAATTTCATTTGGGCATCCCATCTGGGGTTTGCACTACTCTAAGCGCCCTGAAAATGGTTGTTTGTCTGCCACTTGCCTGATCCCTGAGTGCCATGCTCTAGGCCGTAGAGAGGTGAGATGGTCTTCCTCTCCCTTTCCCTTTGGATGTGATCCTGGCATTTACACCTAGTCCTTTTGTAGGGATTTTTGGTTTTTGAGGGATTGGAACGTCCGTTGAACGAAAGTGGAAATGGATAGAGGAGGACTAAGTGGGTGACTCATTTGTTATGGTGGAACGGGTGGGCGATTCATTCAAAGATAAATCATTCAATTGATTGCTAATGGAAGAAGTGTTCATACCTAATGGGGGAGACATGATCGAACGTTGTTCCATCTATTGAGGAGGCCCTTCTGCTGCTACTACTCCCACTCTTTCCAGTTGATCCAATGGTTGTTTTGTGCCCTCCGACCTGAGAGGAATTTCGTCTGAAGCTGTGTTCAGATCAGTTTCTTTGGAGCTTGGGGCCTCTATTCGCCTTACCCACTTCCTTCTTCCAGTTGTTGAGGGAACAAAGTTTGGGAAGTTTCTTGCCAAATGTCATGTTTCATGACATTTGTGGCATCAAAACGGGAGCCCTTCATAGTCCAACAGTTGTCTTTTTTGCTTGTTTTGCCATACAAAATTAAAGGCTTCAGGAAGACTGGTTCTGATGTTCAGAGAGACTAGGATCCTGGCTACCTTTTTTATTTCCATCTGCTAAAATGAGAGGTCTACTTCAATGAAAGTCCCCAGCTCATTCCCGATTTCACTAAGCCAGGCCGGGTTCCAAAATTCCAATGGTAGTCCTGGCAGGCGAACCTAGACTAGTATTGTATCCATTTTCTCTGTTTCCACATCGAACAAGGAGGTCCGCTGCTTTAGCTGAAATAGGGTTTTCCCATATGTCTAGACTCTGCTACATATGAGGTCTACATCCTCTCTACATCTGAACCGGAAGCTGAACCATCCCTTTGCAAGCGAATTAATAACCGGGCCTTCACCTTAAAGCCCTGTCCAATTTTTCCTGGCCCATTCCTTCATTTTCCCCAAGGTGGGGTTTCTTCCTCTGATTTTCCTGAGTAGGATTAATCCTTCCATCTCCATTGCTTCTTCTAGGGTGCACTAGACTCCACAATTTATGTTAAAATCTCTTCTAGAGGGATTTAAACACTGATTATTTCATTTCCTGGAGTTCAATTGTTCGGCAGCTTCTCATGTGCGTCCTCCCTATGACACTGAAGGATTGATTTCCCTGTTTGGGGTTCCTTGTGGTTCCACCTGGGGAATTTCAATGAAAACGGTTGGTGCAGCTATGCTCTGAGGTTGGAATAACGAGTATCGGCCTCCTCCTAAGGCCGGGTTCAATGGTCGTTCTATGAACACACCTAGCAGCTCTTCATCTGGCAGAGAAACTGGAACCCTGCTCTCTTCATCTGGCAGAGAAACCAGAACCCTGCTCTTGCTTCCAGCTGTCAAATTTTCCAGCGTGTTCTGCACTGTGTCCGGGGACGGTATACCGGTAATTTCCGATGAGGAGAATATGTTGAGTTGTTACTGCCACTGGTCAATAGAGTTGTCTGCCATGTCTACCGGACCTACTCCCAGTTCACAAAAACCTCCAAATTGAACAGACTGTCCAAAACAAAAATGAGTCATTTCTTATTATATAGTATTTCTATTATATTTTTTTTATAAACCACTCGTCGGATATTCGATGCATCAGTGTCGGATATCCGATGCATCAGTGTCGGATAACCGCCAGTTTTGCATTTGCAAACATCGACAAACCGCCCTGGTAGTGTCGGTTCCCCGTCGGATATCTAACGCATCAGTGTCGGATAACCGCCAATGTTGCTTTCGCAAACGTCAAAGATCTGACCTTGGTAGTGTTGCTTCCCCAACACTACCAGGGTCGAAAATGTGACTCACTTGTGTCGGATATTCAACGGCTCTATAAATATTCTGTTATCAACATTCTGATGATTGATTGCTATCCAACACATCCATGTGAAATGTCGAACGACATCGGATTTCGGGTTCAAATCCTGTTGTGAATTAGGCCAAGTGGACCCAATGGTGCTAGTGACTAAAAATAGACTAGATGGACTCCCGATTTAAACATGACTCTTGATTTATACTTATGACCAAATTGGACAAGGGAGGATTAATAATCCTAACAATAATGGCCCTCCTTCGAAGAGTCCATTCCTGTCGACTTCAACACATCATCTAGGAATTAGACTTAGAAACCAAGTCAAGTACCTTGAATCCTACATTCCTCAATGGTAGGTTTCCTTGCTTTCAACTGTAGGTTTTCATCAATGATATCTCATTGGAATATTCTACTAATTGTTTGACTCCAAGTCATTTATTCACACTTGGGAGATTGTACTAAGATACCTTGGGAATCATTGACATCAATGGTGATCTCTCTCGCATTTGTTAATAGTCTACATCAATGGTCGGTAATAAAGTGGCTTCTACCATGTTCGACATCACAACATCTATTCACACGGTCAAAATCGTATCATTTTGGATTGGAATGAAGACCTTGAGTGGTTAAGTATTCACCTAAATATGTGCCTATCCTCAGTTTGTGATGGAGTACTAGTTAAAGTTATGACATGGATCCACATTGTATTTTTGGTGGTTGTGTTCAGTCTTAAGTTTGGGTTATATGGATCTACTTTGTATGTTTCATATCTATGTTCCATCTTCAGTATTATTGATAATGGATCTACAGTGTATTCTTGGTAGCCATGACATAGTCATCATCATGGATCTGCAGTGTATTGGTCCGTAGCCGTGATTGAGTCCAATAGTTGGTCACTGATCTCACATTGACTACAAACTCATATCTTTTTTTCCTCTCATACCATATTGACATCTAACAAAGTATTTTACCTATTACATCCCTCTAGCTTCATACTTTGTGGGGAATTTTGTTACACCTAAAATATTCATTAATGCTTCAATCCCTCAAAAAACACATGGCCAAGAACTCTTTTGGACAACTTTTTACCACTCTTAGACTGGTTGGTGCATCTTTCCTTCTATGACAAAGCATCAAGAAGGGTTGGCACACCTTGCTCATTGACAATAGGTGCCAGTGGCTCATTTTCCTTCATTACAAATTGTGTCGATGCACATACCTTCACTGCAAAGAGCTCCAATAAGCTTTAAAATGAAAAAATAGAAGTTTCAAGAAGCTTCCAAGTGAAATATTTGATGGAGGATGATCCTATCTTCTTGGGAGAGCTAGACTTGACCTCCTGGCCCATAGGGATCATTCCCGATCCTCTTCCAAAAATATATCATCTCATTTGAGCCTCCCTTGGGCTATAAAAGAAATATTCATGGATCATGTGGGGGAGAGACCAAGAAGAGAATCCTTATGTTGTTGGATTGAAGTCTGGTATTGAGGCAAAGTTGAGAAGAGTGTTGTGAGCAAAGAGTTTGTATTAGTGGAGAGTTATGTGACTGTGTCAAATACCTTGTGGAGACAAATATATTGACATCAAGTCTTTGATTGTGGATTTCTCTTTTCATTTTATTAATGCAAAAGTGTTTCCCTTTCCCATATATGATTTTTGTGAATATCAATCATTTATTATTAGATTCCTTGATCACTAATATAGATTATGATCTATCTTGTTACTCTTATCCCTTGTTTTTTTTCTGATGTTTCTTTGTAGGTACAGTACATTGTATCAAGATCAGTGAAACAAATTGTTATAGCTCAAAATGACACATCTCTTCTTGTAACCACTTTCCCATGATTCTGCCGCATGTCGACACTTCCATGATGACACTTCATTGAAAGTCACTGAAAAAACACCTAACTTGGAGGATCCATATCTTGAGTTTTGTAACTCCGTTTGACCTCATCTCTACACCGTTGGAAAGGTGTCTAATTCAAATAAAACTTTATAGAAGACACCAAAGTCTGAAAACTCCTATAAGTATCCTAAAAATGAGATTCTTTGATGTATACTCGAGTTTCCTTAAGGAAACCCGCGTATTGTACACGACTTGTTATATACAATACTAGGGTATGCCCTAAATACATGACTATTTACATTGCAACTTGCATATTCCTCATTTATATGCAACTGTTGTCTCCACAACCCATGTATTCCTCCTAAAAATGTCAAAAAAATATGTTTTTTCAAAATTTGGGTAGTTTGGGTAATTATGCAACTGACTCCTTTAGTTGTAACTACTTTATCTTCGACCCTATCTCTTCACAAGCATATAAATAGAGATAGGGAGGTCCATGAGACGGGACTTGAATATTTCCATTGTTATGCTGGAGGAATTGGAGCTCTCTTTTCCCACACATTTTCCCTAGAAGCTTTCTCCTTGTGTTGCAGAGCTTGGAGGCTGAGTTCCTTGGAGAAGAGAAGCAGCAAAACTAGATCAAGGTTTCGTGAGGTGCCCAACTTGAAGAGAAGGTATACTTGTACTTCGTTTTAATTATTAATAAAGATGTGATGTCCTTCTTCTTCCCAAATCATTGTTCAATGTGTGAGTGAATCTTTCTTTATGATCATATGATGATGTTAGTCAGATTAGTATTTCATCTTTCTTTGATTATCATTATTTTATATGTGGTCATATTGGTTTGAGGAAGGTATAATTCGTTTTGCAGGTCTCTTGGAGCAAGAGGAGAAAGAAGAGGATTGAAGGGCTGCTTGTATCAACCTTCATTTGTTAAGGTATGAACCATTCTAATCTCTCAAACTTGCTTATATATGCTTTTTGAACATTATACATCCACCTTTCAACCCCAATATGTTGATGGCCTCTTAAACCCCGGCCATAGGAAACTTTCATTTACAACACAAAGATAAAAATCTTTAATATCTGAGTTAATAAGGTGGTTTATTCAAATAGATCAGTTATCTAGGGAAAGGATATGTTGTTTTGGTTTTGTGTTCTAGACTTGTACCATACAGTCTAGAGGAACAAGCAGTGTCTGCACTAGTTCAAGTATTCCTACAAACACCAACTTAGACCTAGGATTGGGAGCAGGGACTGGATTTGGATCTAGATCCAATTGAATTTCATCTTCAATTCCATTAACTGATTCAACTTTGTCCACTGCTTCGGATTCTGAATCTAAAACATCAATGGAAACATTATCATATGCAAAAGGTTTAGGTAGGGTGAATTTGACTTCCCTTTCAAGTGACAGCTGAGATGGCGCTAGATCTGAGTATGGCAAAAAGTGTGAGAATTTAGATGCCTTGGAGGCATGGATTGCAACACCTTTGACTATAATATTCCCAATAGAGATATATGAGATCTCCACTGAGTTAGGACCAAATATAACTCGCTTTGGTGATCCAGTATGTGTAATATGGTATATAGATAAAAAATTTGCAACTATGGAGGGTACATAGAGGAAATTCTTGAACACTCCATGCTCTAACTTTATTGAACCCTTTCCTTCAATTGATTTTGTGTGTCATCACCCATGTGAATAATTGGGCCACTAGTAAGTTGTAATGAAGAGAATGATTCGTTTCCATGCAACCATGTGATTGGAAGCTCCTGAGTCAATGAGGAAGGCATGTGATTTTGAAAAACTAACCTTCAGTGCATGACATCTCTCATCATGATATTTAGTATTGTCTCCAGAGTCATCCTTAATTGCACCTTCAGGGAGGAAAATATTGTGCTACTCAAGTATTTTTCTCATATGATATATTGTCTTCTTCATACAATATTTATGTACATGGTTTCCATTCTTATATGAAGAGCACTTGCCTTTGTCAAACCTCTGATGTTTGTCTTTCTTAGATCCTAAGGCTTCATCTATTGGATCAAACTCTTCCTTAGGTTCAAATTCAATGTTCCTTTTGTATTTTCATTTCTGCTTCATCCTTGCTTGCGCATTCCTTGTCTCACCAACTAAGAGAGCTTGATTTGGAGAGGATCTGAGAGCTCCCATCTATATCAGCTTTTCTTGTTCCTGTATTAGAGATTCTATGAAGGAATCCAATGATGGAATTATCCAATTAGGAATAATCAATCTCCTAGATTGAAATGTAGATATAAAAACTGATAATTCTAGGCCAAGTTTACTCAGAATTGACAACACCAATTGCTCATCCTTCTTCTCAATCTTGCACTGCTCGCATTGCATGACCAATGATTTGAATATTGAGAAAAATTGTGGTATATTTTCAAAGTTAATTGGTTTTAGTGATACCATATCATTTTCCAGAATATGGCCTCTAAGCTCATCCTACTTGCCAAACAAGGATTCGATCTTATCCCATATTTCTTTCAAGTTTCTAGTCCATCAAGATGGAAAATTAGTTCCCTAGAGATGTGGATGCACATGAAGCCAAAATCTTCATCAATCCTATTCAGATACTTTGAAATTTCAAGATACTATTGGGGTTCTACTTCTCTGCCCATGATGACCCTGTAGATACCCTTGTTGTGCAAGACAGTCTGTATATCTGGCCTCCAATCAAGGTAATTGAAGGTTGTAAGGACTATGGGAGTCAGAGCTGCTAAATTCTCCATTTCACATCTTCAAGAACAACAAATTATTCAAGAAATATTTGAATGTACCTGCAAAAACACTACAAAACACTTCAATTATGTATCAAACCAGATCAAACACTCTCCACTTTGAAATGTGCACTTTCTTTGGGTGCATCACACCTAGATAGGCTTCTCTGGACATAATCAACAGTGAGGAAGGAAATTATTCCAGTATTTATGTGGAACCCAATTGCTTCTTGTGCATAAATGGAAGTTTTTGAGGTTTGTTGTTGGCTTGAAGACCTGCTCTGATACCATGTAAAATTTAATGAAGCATAGGATCCTTAGGCCTACATGAATTCAATGAGAAAAGAATGTTGCAGAAGAGACAAAAGAATTCAGTAAAAAAACTGATCAATAATTCATGGAAAATTAAACACATGAAACCAATAATTGGAAGAATCACATTACATCCATTAATCAGTATGAAATATAAGACCAAATTTTACTTAAAATCACATTTTTTCCACAATAGCTCTCTGTAAATTAGGCCCAATCATTCAATGTTGAAATTATATATTGGAATTAAATAATGGATTAATTTAAAACCATTTTCCCAATTCTTTCCTTGATGCATTTTAGCAAACACTTCATGTGAAACCTTTAATTCTACCCGAAGAATTCAAATTCGTCCCATGTAGTCCCGATGCTATGACCTTAGGCTTTGATACCAATTTGTCACATATCTGATGAACTTACGATATCTTTCATACCACAAGATACTCAAACTACTATCTTGAATCACCTCATATAATCAATTTAGTTTGTTACATTATGTAAAATAAATATTTACAACATGATTATATATGTAATAAACACCTAAATTTAATATAAACATACGCATAAATGTTACAATTAGTTTTGTACATGAATGCATTCTCTCTGTTAGATCATGTTTTTGTTTTCCATTTTTTAATAATTTTGTTTAAGTTTTGAAGCTTGGTTTATTCATTATTCCTAGAAAATGTTGTTTCTTAGGATAGTTTGAATCTTTTTCCTTTAACTTTCATCTTTATTTGATTTTTTTATCTTTATTTTTTAAAATTTTGGTTTGATTTCATAGTTAGAGGGCTTATAGCATGCTTATATGGATTAAAAGGTCTAAAAAATAACATAAAATCTTGATTAAGGTTCTTAAACCAAGTTTAAACCTTTAACATGAGTTTAATTTTTGAAAAACATTCAAGCAGACTTTCTTGTAGTGCAAGCCTGGAAAAATTGCACACATGCGCTACAAGAAAGTCGTGCCGTTCAAAAATAATCATTCTTGGGTCAGATTTTTTGAAATTCTCACACATGAAGTGTCATTCATACTGTGTTGATGGATTTGATACGTGTTTCCTCTAGAATTATCATTGTGACAGGTGTGAATACGTCAAAGAAATTATCATGAGGGTGAGTCATGGAGATTTGTTACAGAGTGATGGAATAATGATGGTTGAACATACTGAGACAAAGGCACCTTGAATCTCGTATCCCCTGAAGTGCACATAGAGCAGATGAAGTTCGTGGCAAAGAATCAGCGGTCTATAATCAAATTTTGAAACAGGGTGAAAAATTAGGGCTTTGAGGAGTGGTCATTTTGGAGTTATCAAAATGGTCAGAGAATATTGGGGAATGCAATTGGACACCTGACAGTCAAGAAAACACGATTCCAGCACCTGGATTAATCACTTTGACAAGTAGGCTGCGAATCGTTAACAAGGTTCATATATTTGGGGTTTTTCAAAGAAGAGGACTAATGATAAAATTGATTGAAGATTATTAGTTTATAAACCTAATTCTTATTGAATGACGAATTCTCTATCAATGGAATTAAAGTATTTATCAGTTTAAACGAGAGAGTTCGGTCTAGGGTTTTTAGGTTCCCCTATACAGTATTGTCTGTCAGTTTATCAAGACTTGAAGAAATTCAGAGTGTGTTTTATTGACAGAAGCTATTTGACAATTGTTCAAAATGAAAAGAGGTGGTAAGACTAATAAAGCAGAACCTTCAGACATGAGCTGGGCTCAAACCTTTCCAGATTGTGCAAAATTGTTTGCAGAAGCAGGGTGGTTAGTGTTTTTGAAAGGATTGAAGGTTATCACTCAAAAGTCTTTTATAAATTCCCTCAATGTTTGGATAAGGATATAGTGTCTTTTGATACTTTGAAGTTTAAACTGACCAGGGAATTGTTAGCAGAAGCAATAGGAATTTTAGATGAGGGTGAATTTTGGTTCAAAAAAGTGCCTTTCACTTTTGAAGCTCAGAGATATCTACTTCCAGATGTAGTAGTAGATTTGGGAAAGGGAGTACCAATTCAAAAGTTTAAGCTAGAATGGATAGAGCCTATCAAAATATTACAAAGTTATATCACTTGTGAAGGGAGATTTGTTTTTGTGTGTTTAAGTATCATTTTAGATTCCTTCAACATCTCAGTCATGAATCCAAAATGAATCTCCCATTATTATTTTTGAAAAGTTTACAGAAGATGTCAAGCAAGGTGAAAGAACATTAGGATCACAACAAACAATCAGTATTTCATCATGGACTTATTAAACTAGTTATAAGCACTGTGCTTTAGAAAAGAGAGAAGACATGGGAATATTTCTTGTTTTGGTCTGGTTTCCAAACAGAGAAGGAAGAGTAGTCTTAGAAGAGACAATTAGATAAAGGTCAGAATTTGATCAAGAAACTTAAAAAGAAAGTCTCAGTCAAGAATGAAGAGGGTGGTGAACCAGAAAAATCTCTTAACCAAGAAAATGAAAACATTGAAATTGAACAGCAATTTAATATTGAATAAAACAAAGTTTCAAAGTCAAAAGAGAAGGAAATCGATCCAGTAGAAGATGATTTACCTACAAGTTTAAATCAAGGTGTAAAGGAAGATGTAAAAGACCAGAAACAAATCCCTATTACAGTACTCTCTAAAGATGATGAAAAATATTTATCTGATGAAGCTAGGTTTCATACTACTGATGATGTTAGGGTTCAATCTAAACAAGAGATACATGCCCATTCTGAAGAACAGATAGTGTCACGAAGAAATAAAATGAAAGTTGTTGAACTAGCTTCAGTTACACATCAAGGGAAAGCTTTGAAAATGTTAGGAGAGGTTGGAGCAGTTTGGAGGCCCAAGACAAGGCCAAAGAACAAACTCAGGTTAAATATGAACAAGCTGCTAAACCCTAAACTGGTTGAAAAGAAGATTACAATAATTGAAGATTCATCATCTCAGGAGAAATTAGATGACAGTGAAGATGAAAACAAAAAGGTTATGAAGGCTAAAAAACAAATAGTTTCAGAAGATAAACTAGTGTTCACTGATACCAAGATCTCAGAAATATTCATGGAGGTTTGAGAGAAGATGATTCTAGAACAGCATCAAAATGATTTGAAGAGTTCTTGTATAGAGAAAGGAGAGGTGACTAAGAAATCATTTAAGCGTTTATTGAAGCTGAAGAGTATTGAGAAATTCCAATGACCTTGACAGAGCATATGGAAGAAGATGAAGAAATTTTTAGGAAGCTAAAAATCCCTTGGATACCTGAAGGAGTGCAGCCAGTGCTAGAAGGAAAATACATGGATTCTGAAAATGAAAATTTGCAAAGGAGTATCAAGCAATAAAAGCATCAAATTGAGTACCTACATGAAAGCAATGAAGGATTAGTGACTGCAAATAAAAGACTGAGAGAAGATCTAGAAGAAGTAAATAGTCACTATCAGGAGTTAATTTCAGTTTTTAAAGAAGCTTTAAAAAGAAAAGGACATACAAAGAACCAGTTTACAAAACTAAAGCAAACTATTCAAGAGCTGACATAGCAGAATGAAGAGTTGACAAGAAGAGTTGCAGATCTGGAAGCAGATCACCAGAAGGCTAGAAGGAAAGCCCAGGCTTTGGAGGGAATTGCTCTTTTAGCAGAGGTAGCAAAAGACTTGTAAAAGTACTTTAAGAAGAGCAGTTATTAGTTAGTTTGAAAAAGTTATTTCATTTTTGTTTAATGATAGTTTATATTGAACAATTCGATAGATGACCTAAAAGTATTTTTGGATCAGTTATGTAACTATTTTTTTGAAGGAACAAGATAAATGTAAGTCTAGAAAAGGACACAAGGGTTCAATTTTTGTTGCAAGGGGAGGCTATCAGGCTGTGATTTATGAGCTAAGTGTAAAAACTCTTATGTGCTTTTGATGACTGAATTATGAAATATATGAAACTATATGCCCTTTTAGACTATTGACTGGTTTCATTTCTAATTTGTGTTAAGTACTCAGTTGGTATACTCATTTCCTATTTTGGGTTTTTACACTTGAAATGCTTGATAACTGTGGGTGGAACTCAATACTATCTCTATTGTGTTTGGGTTCTGGTTTATATGTTATGCATCTTAGTTCTTCAAATGCTCATAATTTAGTGTTTTCTTTGGTCTTATGAATTTTCTGCCCTCTTGTCTTCAAATTGTACAACCAAAACCCTAGAAAAACCTATTTTACTTAATTGTGTTTATTGAGATTGTGTTGGCTTCTTCTTTCGTAGTCTGAGAACAATTTTTGGCACTAACATAGTTGGCGTCGTTGCTGGAGAACAAAGTTGAAAACCTATTTTCCCTGGGATACTCATCATTTCACTGGTTTTGAGAGGTGAACTTAAACCAGCAAATTTTAAAGACTACTTTTCACCAGTATTTCACAGTGGCTACTAGGGGCGTTGGAACAAGAAGTAGATCTAGTTCACCTTTACAACTGGGTGTTTCAGACCCAGAACAAATATTGAAAATAGCTAGGAAGATCAGAAGGTATCAGTCATCACCAGCCCTATGTAACCCTGATCAGTTAGATATTTCATAACATTTTTTCTGTTTTGAAGGAAGAAGAATAGAATTCATCTTGCTTGAAGCCTACAATTCATGTTAGTAATTTTCAATTTTTTACTGATCCTCAATATTTCAAGAAGGAAAAGACTATATCTCCTAGAAAAATCCCTTTATTTCATCTCAAGGTTGGTAAAACTCCATTCCAGCCAAGTTCTAGCCAAGTCTTTCCATCACCTAAACCAGTCAACTTAAAGATGGCAGCCCAAAATCAGCCATTAGACATGATGGACCGAATGGTGGTAGCTAGGTATGCACCTTTAGTTTTTCCTTAGCCTTTGAATGCACTTCCTGGGGGTGATTACCAAAAATACTTGCCTAGGTTTAATGGACAAGGTGAAACCACAGCTAAGGAGCATTGGGATGCATTTCTCAGCTATGCAGATAATCAAAATATTGAAGCAAAGGATGTGTGGATGAGGATGTTTGTGCAGAGTCTTGATGGAGAGGTCAGAAAATGGTTTAGAGAGTTACCTACAAATTCTATTACTATAATAGAAGAGATTCAAGATCTTTTTATGAGACATTGGGGTGATACCAAGGATCACACATATTACATTACTGAGTTTGGAGCCCTTAAAAGAAAGAAGGATGAAACCATAGCTAATTTTTCGAAGAGATTCAATAAAATGTATGGCAGAATCCCTGCAGAGATTAAACCTTCAGAAAATTCTGCAAAACTCACTTATGCCAATGCTTTTGATCATGAGTTTTCCCTACTCTTGAGAGAAAGAAGACCTGTTACTTTACTTAAAATGCAGGAGTCAACATTAAAAGTGGAATCTAATATATTAGCTTCAAATAGACTGAAGGGAAATACAGCTCAACAGATATATGACAGGAAGGGTAAGAAAGAGGCAACTCCAGGGGTTTCAACATCCCACTCTGTAGAAGGTAAAATTGATGAGATGGCCAAGATAGTAAAGATCCTGATAGAAAAACTAAACAAGTTGGAATTAGAGAAGAATTCAAATAAACTTTTTCAAGAGGGAGACAGAAACCCTAATAATTCAAACCAATTCAGAAGACAGTTTATACCTCGTTTTGTTCCCAGAGAAAGAAGAAATAATGATATACAACGAGAAAGGAGAGAAACTGAGGATCAAAAAGTGCCACCACCACTTCAGAATAATGTAGTTGATGAAGAAGAAATTGAAGAGGAAGTGTTCTTTAAGGATCCAGATCAGGATATGAATTATTTTGGAGAACAGTTGACTGAAGATTTTGTGATTGAAGAATATTTTTTGAACTCGGAATATTATGGTGTAGATGTGTTTGAAACAGAAAATGATTTGAATCTTGAAGTGACTGTTGTAACTACTAATACATATTAGACTGAGCCAAAGAAAACTTTAAATTTAAGGTCAGGTCCAAAGCAAGTAGTTCAAAATCCTAAGAAAAAGGAAGTTTTTCCTCCTAAACAGCAGTATGATCCAGTGTTAGAGAAAAAACAAAATCAGGATAAACAAAAGAAGAATGTTGAAGTTGAAGAGGTAAATAAAAGTATGCAGAATTTCAACCTGGAAAATGAATTAGGCAAAATCAAGATCCCTATGCCTTTCACTGAATTGATGAAGAATCCTTCTTACAAAAATTCAGTTCTGAAAATGATTGGTTCAGCAAACAGTCAACTTCCCTATGACACAGTGAATTTACAAGAAGAAAGTCCTAAAATATTTATTGGGTCAGCTTTGGCAAAAAAAACTGAAAATGAGGCAAGTGCATCACCTCGTTTCTACATGACACTAACTATTCATGAGTAGATGATACATAATTGCATTTTGGATTCAGGAGCATCTCATAACCTAATGCCAAAAGATGTCATGGAGGCTTTAGGTTTGAGCATAACAAAACCTTATCATGACTTGTATGCTTTTGATTCACGAGTTGTAAAATGTTTAGGAGTGATAAAATATATGGTGGTTAGTTTAGCTCAGCTACCAATGAAGAGTGTGATTATGGATGTGGTAGTGGCATACATTACACCCAAGTTTGGAATACTCCTCTCTAGATCTTGGGCCAAGAAGGTTGGTGGAACTCTACAGATGGACTTAATAGAAGGTTATATAGAGAGTTACAATTTGCCTATATTGTCACTGATGACAAGAACCTCACAAATCATCCCTTGTATGTTGTTGACAAGGATTTGGGTACTTGTATGTTGCATTTTAGTGATGACAATGATACTGCTGATTTATTACAGGTTGAAAAAGAAAATCCAGTCAAATACACTAGGGAATAAGAAAATGAACTTTGGCAAATGTACTTTGATGGATCATCATGTAAGGAGGGTACTGGAACAGGGGTTCTTCTAATATTTCCTGGTGGTGAAGCAGTAAGGTTAATGTATAAATTGGAATTTATTACCACAAATAATACTGCAGAATATGAAGCTTTGTTGTTAGGTTTGAAAGCTGCAAAAAATTTAGGCATTCAGCAGATTTCAGTGTATGGCAACTCTGAGTTGGTTGTTCAACAGGTGAGGAACAACTATCAAGTAAAACAAGATTTTCTGAAAGTTTACCGCAATGAAGTATGGGATATGATAGAAAATTACTTTGTGGCTTTTAATATCACTTATATTCCTAGGGATCATAACCAAACTGTTGATTCTCTTGCCCTAGCAGCCACACATTTCAAGATTTCCAAAATAACATAGCTAAAGTACCCTATTGAGGTTAGATACAGACCTTATGTGCCTGACAATGTAAAGCAGTGGAAAGTTTTTGAAGATGATATTTAAATAAAAAGGTTTTTAGAGCTGACAGGTGATTTTTCCAATTCCTTAATTGATCAAGAACAAGATGATGAGGTTGAAGAGTTTGAAAGTATTGCAGAAAATGAGATTGCAGGTCACAAGATTATTGAACTTAAAATTAATTTCATTCCTAAGGGTTTGGTTCCATTAGAGAGAATATTTTCAAATGATGATACACCTTTAAAACCTGTTGTACAGTCTTCAGAAGAAAATGTAGTGGACTGTAATATTGGCACCCTTGAACATCCTAGAATGGTGAAGATTTCAAAAGAACTCACAGCAGAGCAGAGAAATAGGTACATCAAGTTGTTAAAAGAGTATGTTGATGTTTTTACTTGGTCATATGAAGATTTGAAAACATATGATACTAGAATTATACAGCATAAAGTGCCTTTAAACCCGAATGTTAAACCTTTCAGACATAAATTAAGGAGGATAAATACAGCTTTGTTTCCTATTATAGAAAAGGAGGTGAAAAAGTTATTAGATGCTAAGATCATTGTTCCCCTTAGATATTCTTCATGGGTAGCCAATTTAGTTCCTGTCAGGAAAAAGAATGGTGAAATCATACTGTGTGTTGATTTTCAAAATCTGAATAGGTCTTCATTAAAGGATAATTATCCTTTTCCCAAAATAGAACAAATATTGCAGAAGGTAGTTGGTGCACAAAGAATTTCTATGGTTGATGGTTTTTCAGGATATAATCAAATTTCCATGCATCCTGATAATAAAGAAAAAACAGCTTTTACTACTCCGTGGGGTACTTTCATGTACGATAAAATGCCTTTTGGATTAATGAATGTTGGAGCTACTTTTCAAAGAGCTATGGACATGGAATTTGTAGGGGAAAGAGATAAGTTTGTAGTGATTTACTTAGATGATATTACAGTCTTTTCACAATCAGATGATGAGCATCTAAAACACTTAAAACAAACTTTTTTGAAATGGAGAAAATATGGTTTATCTCTCAATCCAAAGAAATCACATTTTGTTGTACAAGAAGGTAAGTTATTGGGTCATTTAGTTTCAGCTGATGGCATAAGGATTGATTCAGAAAGGGTGAAAGCAATACTGAAAACAAGTTTACCAAGGAGCAAGAAGGATGTACAATCTTTTGTTGGTAAAATCATTTTTCTGCGTTGGTTCATACCAAATTTTGCTGAAACCATCAAACAGATTACAACTATGTTGAAGAAAGATCAGGAGGTCAAGTGGACTGCAGAAGCTAAAAACTCATTTGAAAAGATTAAGATGTCTCTTACGGAAGCTCCAGTATTAGTAAGTCCTGATTTTACAAAGGAATTTTTAACTTTTTCTTTTGCATCTGAAGATACATTGGCTATTGTTTTATTACAGAAGAAAAAGGATGGTCTTGAACAACCAATTGCATTTTTCAGCAAAACTCTTAGAGATTCAGAGTTAAAATATAGTACTTTAGAGAAGCAGGCTTACTCATTGGTAAAAGCATTGAAGTTTTTCAGAATTTATGTTTTGCATTCCAAGGTTATTGCTTATGTTCCTAATGCTGCCATTAAGGATGTTTTGACTCAACCTGACAGTGAGGGAAAAAGAGGGAAGTGGATTGAAAAACTAATGGAATATGATGTGGATATTAGACCTACGAAGCTAGTAAAGGGACAAGGTTTAGCTAAATTGCTAGCTCATTCAAATTTCCAAGCTTTAGGTCTACATCTCATGGCAGAACGACCAACATAGGAAGAAATTCAAGCAGAGCAGGAGAAAGAAAAGATTATGGACCACTATGCAGAATCAACATGCTATGCAGATATTGTACACTTTCTTTTGTATTTGCAATGTCTAGAACATTTAGACAAGAAAGCTGCTAGGTCATTAAAGTTGAAAACTTTTAAATATTGTTTGATAGAACAGCAGCTGTTTTGGAAAGATCCAGGAGGTATTTTACTTAGATGTTTGGATAAACTAGAAATTGGAGAAGTAATATCTGAATCACATGAAGGTGCTTGTGGGGGACATAAGTATTGGAAGGCAACATCATATAAAATTCTAAGAGCCGGATATTATTGGCCCTCTTTATTTTCTGATGTATATCAGTAGGTAAGAGCATGTATCCCTTGTCAAAAATTTGTTGGTAAGCAAAAGTTGTTGTCATTACCATTAAAGTCAATTGCAGTTAATGCTCCTTTTCAGCAATGGGGTTTGGACTTCATAGGAGAGATAAATCCATCTTCTTCAAGGCATCATAAGTGGATTTTGACTGCTACAAATTTCTGTACTAAATGGGTAGAAGCTATTCCCACAAGAAATGCAATAGATAAGGTGATCATAGATTTTATTGAAGAAAATATTCTCAGTCAATTTGGATGTCCTCAGAAATTATTGACTGATAATTCTAAAGCTTTTAAATCTAAGGTTATGGGGGCATTTTGTGAAAAGAATGGGATTATATTGAAACACTCAACACCTTATTATTCTCAGGGAAATGGGTTAGCTGAGTCATCTAATAAGAATATCATTCAGAGTATCAAAAAGTTATTGAAGCAGAATAAACGATCATGGGATTCAATGTTAAAATATGCATTATGGGCAGATAGAATAACAGTTAAAAAAGCAATTGGAACCTCTCCTTTCCAATTAGTATATGGTGCTGATGCAGTTTTTCTTGTTTAGTTGGGTATCCCAGTGATGAAATTTTTTCAAGATTGTTAGGAAGAACCTAATGATATACAAAGAAGAATTTATGCATTGATAGAGTTACCGCAGAAACAGGAAATAGTGCAAGAAAAGTCTCAGCTGTACAGGTTAAAAGTCAAAGAAAGATTTGATAGAAAAATTAAAGAGAACACTTTTTCAGTGGGAGATATGGTTTTGAGATGGGATGCTAGGAAGGACCAGAAAGGAAAGCATGGAATGTTTGATAACCTTTGGTTTGTTCCTTTCATAGTATCGAAGTTTCTAGAAAACAATAATTTTGTACTACAGACTTTGGAGGGTGAGGAATTGTCTAATCTAGTTAATGGATGATTCCTTAAGCATTTTTACATTTTTTGAGATGGATACTAGACTTTCATTGTATATACGGGTGTGAATAATAGAATAAGGACTCCATGACCCAATGGAAATTTTGTAGACTAGAAGGTAGCAGCACATAAGGCACTGGTCTACAGGTTCTTGAAGCCTCACAGGGAGGACTTCATCCCACAGCACGAGCCAGATGTTAGATCATGTTTTTGTTTTCCATTTTTTAATACTTTTGTTTAAGTTTTGAAGCTTGGTTGATTCATTATTCCTAGAAAATGTTGTTTCTTAGGATAGTTTGAATCTTTTTCCTTTAACTTTCATGTTTATTTGATTTTTTTAGGTTTTTTTTTTAATTTTGGTTTGATTTCATAGTTAGAGGGCTTATAGCATGATTATATGGATTAAAACGTCTAAAAAATAACATAAAATCTTGATTAAGGTTCTTAAACCAAGTTTAAACCTTTATCATGAGTTTAATTTTTGAAAAACATTGAAGCAGACTTTCTTGTAGCGCAAGCCTAGAAAAATTGCACACATGCGTTGCAAGAAAGTCACGCAGTTCAAAAATCATCATTCTTCGGTCATATTTTTTTAAATTCTCACACATGAAGTGTCATTCATACTACATTGATGGATTTGATACGTGTTTCCTCTAGAATTATCTTTGTGACAGGTGTGAATACGTCAAAGAAATTATCATGAGGGCGAGTCGTGGTGATCTGTTACAGTGTGATGGAATAATAATGGTTGAACATAATGAGACAAAGGCACCTTGAATATTGTATCCCCTGAAGTGCATGTAGAGCAGATGAAGTTCGTGGCGAAGAATCAGCACTCTGTAATCAAATTTTGAAACAGGGCGAAAAATTAGGGCTTTGAGGAGCGGTCATTTTGGAGTTATCGAAATGGTCAGAGAAGATTGGGGAATGCAATTGGACACCTGACAGTCAAGAAAACACAATTCCAGCACCTAGATTAACTTTGACAGGTAGGCTGCGAATCATTACCAAGGTTCATAAATTTGGGGTTTTTCATAGCAGAGGACTAATGATAAAATTGATTGAATATTATTAGTTTATAAACCTAATTCTTACTGAATGATGAATTCTCTGTCAATGGAATTAAAGTATTTATCAGTTTAAACGAGAGAGTTTAGTTTAGGGTTTTTAGGTTCCCCTATACAGTATTGTCTGTCAGTTTATCAAGACTTGAAGAAATTCAGAGTGTGTTTTATTGACAGAAGCTATTTGACAATTGTTCAAAATGAAAAGACGTCATAAGACTAATAGAGCAGAACCTTCAGACATGAGCTGGGTTCAAACCTTTCCAGATTGTGCAAAACTGTTTGCAGAAGCAGGGTGGTTAGTGTTTTTTGAAAGGATTGAAGGTTATCACTCAGAAGTCTCCTATAAATTCGCTCAATGTTTGGACAAGGATATAGTGTCTTTTGATACTTTGAAGTTTAAACTGACCAGGGAATTGTTAGCAGAAGCAACAGGAATTTTAGATGAGGGTGAATTCTGGTTCAAAAAAGTGCCTTTCACTTTTGATTCTCAGAGATATCTACTTCTAGATGTAGTAGTAGATTGGGGAAAGGGAGTACCTATTCAAAATTTTAAGCCAGAATGGATAGATCCCATCAAAATCTTACAAAGCTATATCACTTGTGAAGGGAGATTTGCTTTTGTGTTTAAGTATCATTTTAGATTCCTTCAACATCTCAGTCATGAATCCAAAATGAATCTCCCATTCTTCTTTTTGAAAAGTTTATAGAAGATGTCAAGTAAGGTGAAAGAACATCAGGATCACAGCAAACAATCAGTATTTCATCATGGACTTATTAAACTAGTTATAAGCACTGTGCTTCAGAAAAGAGAGAAGACATGGGAATATTTCATGTTTTGGTCTGGTTTCCAAACAGAGAAGGAAGAGAAATCTCAAAAGAGACAGTTAGATAAAGGTCAGAATTTGATCAAGAAACTTAAAAAGAAAGTCTCAGTCAAGAATGAAGAGGGTGGTGAACTACAAAAATCTCTGAACCAATAAAATGAAAACATTGAAATTGAACAGCAATTTAATATTGAAGAAAACAAAGTTTCAAAGTCAGAAGAGAAGGAAATCGAGCCAGTAGAAGATGCTTTACTTGCAGGTTTAAATCAAGGTGTAAAGGAAGATGTAAAAGACCAGAAATAGATCCCTATTACAGTACTCTCTGAAGATGATGAAAAATATTTATCTAATGAAGCTAGGGTTCATACTACTGATGAAGTTAGGGTTCAATCTAAACAAGAGATACATACCCATTCTGAAGAACAAACAGTGTCACGAAGAAAGAGAATGAAATTTGTTGAACTGGCTTCAGTTACACGTCAAGGGAAAGCTTTGAAAATGTTAGGAGAGTTTGGAACAGTTTGGAGGCCCAAGACAAGGCCAAAGAACAAACTCAGGTTAAATATGAAGAAGCTGCTAAACCCTAAACTGGCTGAAAAGAAGATTACAATAATTGAAGATTCATCATCTCAGGAGAAATTAGATGACAGTGAAGATGAAAACAAAAAGGTTATGAAGGGTAAAAAACAAATAGTTTCAGAAGATAAACCAATGTTCACTGATACCAAGATCTCAGAAATATTCATGGAGGTTCGAGAGAAGATGATTCTAGAACAACATCAAAATGATTTGAAGAGTTCTTGTATAGAGAAAGGAGAGCTGACTGAGAAATCAGTTATGTGCAGTATTGAAGCTGAAGAGTATTCAGAAATTCCAATGACCTTCACAGAGCATATGGAAGAAGATGAATAAATTTTTAGGAAGCTAAAAATCCTTTGGATACCTAAAGGAGTGCATCCAGTGCTAGAAGGAAAATACATGGATTCTGAAAATGAAAATTTGCAGAGTATCAAGCAATACAAGCATCAAATTGAGTACCTACATCAAAGCAATGAAGGATTAGTGACTGCAAATAAAATACTGAGAGAAGATCTGGAAGAAGTAAATAGTCACTATCAGGAGTTGATTTCAATTTCTAAAGAAGCTTTAAAAAGAAAAAGACATACAGAGAACCAGCTTACAGAACTAAAGCAAACTATTCAGGAGCTGACACAGCAGAATGAAGAGTTGACAAGAAGAGTTGTAGATCTAGAAGTAGATCACCAGAAGGCCAGAAGGAAAGCCCAGGCTTTAGAGGGAATTTCTCTTTTAACAGAGGCAACAAAAGACTTGTAAAAGTTCTTTAAGAAGAGCAGTTATTAGTTAGTTTGAAAAAGTTATTTCATTTTTGTATAATGATATTTTATATTGAACAATTCGATAGATGACCTAAAAGTAGTTTTGGATCAGTTATGTAACTGTTTTTTTGAAGGAACAAGATAAATGTAAGTCTAGAAAAGGACCAAGGGTTCGATTTTTGTTGCAAGGGGAGGCTATCAGGCTGTGATTTATGAGCTAAGTGTAAAAAGTCTTATGTTCTTTTGATGACTGAACTATGAAATATATGCAACTATATCCCCTTTTAGACTATTGACTGGTTTCATTTATAATTTGTGTTAATTACTTAGTTGGTATACTCATTTCTTGTTTAGGGTTTTTACGCTTGAAATGCTTGCTAACTGTGGGTGGAACTTAGTACTGTGTTTATTGTGTTTGGGTTATGGTTTATATGTTATGCATCTCAGTTATTCAAATGCTCATAATTTAGGGTTTGATTTGGTCTTATGAATTTTCTGCCCTCTTGTCTTCAAACTGTACAACCAAAACCCTAGAAAAACCTATTTTACTTAATTGTGTTTATTGAGATTGTGTTGGCTTGTTCTTTCATAATTGGAGAAAAAATTCTGGCACTAACACTCTCAATGACATTAATTCTATGCATTTTAACCATACAAAAATATTAATTAAATAAAATGCATAACATAAATAAATACCAACCGTTTAACATAGATGAAGTCTTATCTAGAAAATATACCCAACTAATTGCATACCAATGGTGCTCCTCCTAGTTGTAGGCTCTATCAATCCATACATGTATTTGGGACACCATACTCGAGCTGGGACTATTAAATTGCAAGAAGGTATTGAGTTCTCTAGCTACAACTATCCCAATATTCTAGCACTCCTTGCCCATCAACTTGCATAACCTGAGAAATGAGGCTCCCTTCTATGAGTTAATAGTACCTCAAATTGTTACCCATATTCCCTTCTAGGGCTCTAGCATAAGCTAGAAAATAAAAGTCCATTCTAGGACTCTAGGGAGTTCTATCGTTTTCAGTCTTAGCCCAAAACTATAGTTTGGTTGATGGTGATACAGGTGATGGTGGTACCAATGAAAGTGGTTCATATTTGACAACATCTGATAGCTCAATCATGGAGGAATGATGGTAGAATAAACTAGTTCTCAATAATTATATGCACGTGCTGATAAATAGCCAAGTGGAATGCTAGGAGGATAGGAACTAAACAAATGGCATACATGGAATTTGACACTTTCCCCCTCTAATCCCAACTTAGGATAATTAACCTAATATTAATGATAATGAAATTTTATAAAAAGGGTTTAATGAAAATTTTGCTAAAAAATAATATTAAGGATCATGACTTAACTCCTGAGTCACTAGAGTCATATTCCTTGTAACCCCCTTCTCACTCTCCCTCTTGTGGAATTATATTCCCCCATCACTTCTTCTTCCTTTAGTCTACAGTAGTCATGGATTTTATATTAAAAGTTAAAATGTACATAAATAAATAATATCGTCATCATCGACCATTCATATCATGCTTTTAGTCATTTAATAAATATTCACATATTTACATACTAGAGTTAAAAATGGGATGTTACTAATGTAAACATGGAGCACAACTCCATTATAGATCAGAGATATTAGGTTCATGGTCCAATATGTTTTTATTCTATGACTTATAAATTGAATTACATAAAAGAATGTGAACAAATCTCAAAAGAAAATAAGAATTAACATATGCATGGAAGATAAAGAATGCACATGAAAGTAGACACCATATGATAATGGATTTTGTTCCCAAAAGGAACTACATCTCCGGACCCGCTTCTCAAATGGAGAGGTCGGTTTATAATCTCAGCAATAATGATGGAAAATACATGGCAACAATACATCGATACCTTGGTCACTGAAAATGGAGAGAAATTGTTGCTTGAATACCCAAATGGGTTGAACCAGCAGCTCTGCAACATGAAGACGATGAAAAATGAGTATAAATACTCCCACCTCATATTTACACAAACCTACAACAACATCTTCCTCTCTTTATCCCAATAATGATTATAAGGAGGACAAGGTCTCTAAAATACTCTCCAAACTCTCTCACAAGTTTAACTCTATAGTTTCTCTCTACACCAAGAATGGAATACCAAAAGAATTCCTTCTCCACCAAGAGAATGGCCTCTCTCTACAGAAAATGGATGCTCTCCACAAGAAAATATGGATGATCACAATGGAAAATGAAGGGGGTTTAAATAGTTTTGAGTGACCCCTTGGGCATGAACCATGTGACTCACACATATTCCTTCCATTAAAATTCTATTTACAACCCCCTTTATGTTTTGCAACCACTAGCCAACATTTAATGGTATGTTATAACCATAGGTTTCGTTTGTTGGCATAATATTACAATGGAGTCATTATAATATTCCAAAACCAACTATTTAACATATAACCAAAGTTGAAATAAAGCATGTGTTATAAACTTTTGATGGCCCTGATCTACTGATCGCCACCTCCACGTGCGTACAAGTATTGAGTTTTGGTTAAGGTGTAAAGAGGGGGCGGGATCCTCGGGTTCAAACCCATGGGATTCCCACTCCTTTTAATTTTTTTTTAAAAACCATTGTGAAACACAAATAAAAAACCATGGGATTCCATTGTAACGGACCCCTCTTAGCGTAGTGGTGGAACATGGTTCATGTGGGTGGGAGGTCGACGGTTTGAAACCACCCAACCTCCCTTCTATTATATATATTCTATGTGATATGACCTCCAAACAACGTATTCATATTCCAAGCCAACTTGGACAAACCATAACAAGACACATGTCAGTTCTTCATTGATCCACTTGTTTCCATGTCACTGCTGCCTCACTTTCCATGTCACCTACCATTTCATCATCTATATTGCCTCACTTTCCATGTCACCTACCATGTCATCATCTATATTGTATGGATGCCACATGTTGCATTCTGATTGCTCCATTTGGAACCTTAAAAATTCCAAATATAAGTGCCATGTTTCATCTCCTTGTGCTACCACATCATCATCCGCGTTGTATGGTATGTCATGTGGCACTCTTGTAGTAGTTCCACATGGCACCTTCTTCTTTCCAACCTATTAGTGAAATGTATGTTTGTTTGAAACATAAAAATGCTTTTATCTCCCTCATCTGGACTCTATTTGAGGTGTCGTTCACACCGTTGGAATCATCTTGATGAGATATTCATAGCCATGCCATTTTTTGCTGAGATTTGTTGAGTTTATAATTTAACTTTTTAGATCCTCCTATATCATGCCTCCCTATTGAGAATCTTTTGGGCCTCCAAAATCCTTAACAAGCATCAGATAAGTGATAGGATTGATCCCTCACTTCCTTCTCGATCCATCTGGATTGTAATGTTCCTAGAATTCTCAGTGTACCTATTGAATGAGATGGACCGCCATTGACATATGTGATCGCCTTAAAAAATCCATGAAAAAAACTACCCCAAGGATGAGATAAAATATGAATTGGTGTGCATATCCCCAATTTTCTATTAGTGGGATTATAAAAGTGCATCACACACCTATTTACATGCATGATTCCCATCCTAAACAAATCTACTACAATCCCCAACTTCCCAATTACATGAGAAGCAGAAGTTGTTACATTAACAAATGGAGTAATACAAAGAACAAAAAAGAGGTAGAGTAGCTTGTACTACAACTGAAACATTTTCACCTTAGATGGTCGCTGCAGATCTGGAAAAGATGATGTTGGGGATGAATTGATATTCTCTTTTGAGATGTTGAAAAAATTCTACTGCTTTCCTCCCCATTGAGAGGATTGTCCCATAGCAATCACTTCATCATTAGGAAAAAGACTTTGTCTTTCACAACTGTAAACATAAGAGGATTGTTGGCATTAACAACTCTTTTAATTTATCCTACAGTGAAAATGGATGAGATTTACTTCAATATGTGAGCTCTCACAATGTATTCCACCCCATTTTGTGTGAGATGGTACTTGTTCTCATGACGAAATAAGAATGCTTTTCGATCATACAAATATGGGATTCCCAGTGTAATGCTACAGAGATCAAGAGGCACAACATCTAGATTAACCTCATCAATAAGCTTTGAAGCAATGACAAATATAAATCTACATTGTTTAGTGACATGTAGTTTGATATTATCATGAACCCAACCGAGAGGATAAGGCTTGGGATGAGGTTTTGTTTCCAGACCCAACTTCTTAACAACTCATTCTAAAATCAAGTTAGCCTAAGAACCTGGATCAAATAGTGTATCTATCTTGGTATGTTTAGACACAAATATGATATGAAACAACCCAATTATTTCTTTATCATTAACTTGATAAACATTCTTGGAACTTGAACCAACATGAAGAGAACTTTTACCTTGAAATACCATGGCTGCAATCTTGGTCTCATCACCTCAGTCAAAACCTAAGTCTTCCTATATTGTAGAAATGATCTTCTTCTTTCCTTTGCCTCCAAACTTCTTTGGTATTCTTTCGGGATGTAACTTCCAACAATGTTCTTCATCATGCCCATATACCTCACAATGAGTGCAATGGAGCATATTTTTCTCTTTCTTCTTTTTAGTAGTTGTCTTCTTATCCTTTCCCTTTCCTTTGAAGTGGTACTTTGACTGCTTGGATGGATCTTCTTCTTGCACAAACTCTCCCCTACTTTCAAGATGAATGGCTTGCACACTTTCTTCATCCAAACTATTAGGATGCAACAATAACAAAGTATGTATGAGATAATAGTGAAGAGAACCAATATACTTCAAAAGTGTGTCAAGAGCATATAAAGGAATATTTAAATGAAGTGCTTTCTTTATAAACTCTTCAGTACAAATTTGAACACTCGAACCTTTAATTTGTCTAAAAATTTTCCAATCCATCATTGATTTTTGCACATATCCCAATGGATAAAACTGATTATGTAAAGAAAATACAAAATCAAACCATGATGAAAGGAGATTACCCATTTGTTTACTACCTTTCTGGAGCTTGCTTTCCCACCAAACAAGGGTTGTGCCTTCCAACCGAAGAGATGCTAGATGAATCTTCACCTCCTCTTCTTTGATTTATTGGACTTGGAAATACACTTCTCAACATTTTCTTCTCCATTGAACATGGGCAAGTCGAACTTTACATTAAGCTTCGACAATGGGTCTTTTGGGAGGCTCTTTTGTACAAGCCTTTGGATGAGGAGAATGATGAGAAGAGAAAGAACTATAACTTGATCTTGAAATCGATGGTGAGGATGCAGGAGTAGGATCCTTTCCTCCACCTTCTTGATTCACTGAAGCATTGTGTTCCTCTTTTAGCTTCTTCTCATTGGTCATTCTCTTCTCATAATCTATAAAAAAAAATTCTACCTTGTCAGCCATCTGCTAGAATATCTTGTGGAATTTCTTCTTCACCTCTAAGAAGACATCATCATCTCCCATATTTATTTTCCTTCATGCACATCCAATATCAGGGCTATAAGAAATCAATTATCCTTCACCTTCCTTAATCTTGGATCTTGTGAGTATTCACATTCGCTATCTGTTGGAATATTGGACAATACTAAGATGGGGGGTGAATCAGTATTGATAACTTCTAACAATTTAAACCACTTTTAATTTATTCATTAACACACATGATCAACAAGAACACACAGAACACAAATTTAACGTGGAAGCCCAATTGGGTAAACCACCAATACTTCCTATTACTGCAAAATTATATTTTACTAACAGTTTTTGCCTGCTACTACAGTCAAGGATGGTACTAAACCCTGTTTACCAGTAACTACTAGAAGGAGGCTAAGACCCCCTAGTTTATCAGCTACTACTGAAAGGATGCTTCTACACCCTATTTACTAGATACTACTGGAAGGAGGCTACGACCCCTTGCAGGGAAATAGCCTTCCCTAGAACCACCTGTTGGCCCGATTTTCTGACCTAGGCCAACAAGGAGATTATGCCCACATAATCAGCTTAAAACAACGTCCGGTGTGTTTGGCATAGAAAAATCTCGCAGGTTATGGTCCTGCTACCAGCTCAATTTTTCTCTTAAAGAGAAACTAAAATTCACCAAAAATCTATCCTAATGTTATTTCTACCTATAAATGAATCCTATAGTTAGTTTCAACTATCTAAATTGTCCTATAATTGCTTTCTTAGGGAAAGACTTCGATTTTTGAAGAGTTTTTCTAAATATAAAGACTATTAAAATTATTCTAAAATTACACTAATTTGATTTAACAACTGTTAATTGTAACTATACTAGGATAATAAATAACTACACTATCTTAACTATCCTATCTATCCTATCTCAGCTGAGAGCGATTTTGAATACTATATTAATTATTAATTAATATAAGATGAACAGAAAGATAAATTGTATGATCTAAATAAAAATATTTAAGTCATACTCATCAAACTATTCTGCTATAACATAACTTATCAGAGAAACTGAAAATAAACAATTACTTCAATTTTCTGAAGTGTCTAATTAATTAATAACTAATAACCAACATAGATATTTGAATAAGAGATAATGTCCAGTATGAAACCACTGCAAAAATACAAATGATATCTAACAAACATAAATGAATATCCTTATATCTTGAATTTATAGTAAAAATACCAATAAATTTAGTCACAATGACATATTAATTCAAATACAATATTGGGCTGACAAAGTGAAAATTATAAATAAACACAAGCATAACAAAGCATACTGTATTAATATTAAAATAGAAGATCATATACTAAAATATAGAGTGTATCCAAAACAATACCAGTCATGATATCAACTTGGAGATTTCCAGTTACATCCCATATCCAAAGATCAAACTTCAGTAAGGAAATAATACCAGCATCAAAATATATCTCAAGTATGTCTCTCTTCCGTCACTCCATCCCTTGTTCATAAAAATTCCTGACTTATATAATACTATCAGTTTTTTTGATTCAGTTTTCCCATCAATGCTACATGCAATATTATAGGATTCCTATAACTATCAAAGAGAATCGAATCTCTTTTATCAGACACCTGTCACTAGAAGATAACAATAAAAACGACTAGCCTAAATATTTGTTGGTTTAAAGAAACTGGCAAATTCGTGGCCGTTGTTGAAATTCCAGTCTTCGATGAACAGCCACGTCTTCCAATTGAAATCCAACATATTAGAAACATCCTGAAACTGCGGAGAAGAGTGATGACATATGCACCTGTTTTTAGACAACAAAGGCATCTTATTAAAACCTAATTGAAACAGAAATAACAAACGGAACTATAATTCTTATATGTGTGCCTGTAAAATCTGCGATTTTACAGGCATGCACAACAAAGCTGTTTTACCTATTGACAGAGAGGCAAATTACGTAACTGAAAATGGAAATAGTCATTAAGCTCTACTTTACAAATCAACCACCCTTCTGGCTTCGGCTAGCTTGGCTTTAAGCCTGATAATTACTAACTTTTGTTTTTCTACTTGTTCAAGCAGATGTTGATTTGTACCTATCATTGACTTTTTCGCCTTTTTATATTGGTTCTTTTTTATATTCATTTCTTTCCACCTGTTAATCCAGTTCAACAATTCCTCCCTGAATTTCCTATTTTCCTCCTCTATCAAAGCTGCATTAGATTGACACTGTTTAAGTTCATCTTTCAATTCTATAATGTTGGTCTCATATACCCTGTTCAGAACTTGTTGAAGAGTTTCTTCTTCATTTTTGTGACACGAATCGGCTGCTTGAGGAGGATCAGGCATATCTATGTTTTTCCCAGATGATTGAAGACTGATAAAAGATGGTTCAGGATCTGAACTACAGGTGTCCATACAAGATGGAGCAACCTCTGCCTTACCCAATTTTACAATATTATCCTTTATAAGAGTGGGTTCATTTATATGAGTAGTGTCAGGAACCGACGATGGAACGTCGTCCTCAATATGGAAAATCGAAGGCTAAGTACCTTGTTGATTAGCTATAGGAACAGAAATTGTAGGTACATTATTCATGCTTCTAGTAACCCTCCTCGAACGAACAAACACCAGATTTTTTGATTCAAAGCCTCCACTATCACAACATACTTGTGCTAGTTGGTCTAATTTATGCATAGACTCCTTTCTATGTTTACAAGGAATATTTGGCTCGAAGATATTTTTACAATCAATAGTGTTAATATCTTTGCTTTCGGTTAACCTGACCTCTATTTTTGTAGGAATACTACAACATTTACCAGATGGGGGTCGGTTCAAAGCTGCTTCAAAGCAACAGGGAACTATTTTCCCAACACCATCATTACTGATACCAGCATTTATGGGTGGATTGGCTTCCTTGAGCCCTTTATCCTCTGATTCAGTCCCAGGAACATTACTAACCTCGGGTTTTGCAGAAGCCTTTCATTTCCTATGGGTCTTTGGGGAGGGGTTTGGCCAATATTGAGTCGGCCCCAAGTGACATTCAGTTAAAAATTCATCCCACGATTTACCATTCAAAGACAGTTGATGTTGTATTATGATTTTGACTAAACCATGGTGAAATAAACTTCTATCAGGGTTATCGAAACTTTGAACCAAATGCGACATTTTTTTCAAACTTTGCCACAGATAAAATGGTAGATTTAGCTTACAGCCTTTTAATGCTAACAGGAGTCGTAGTTGGTAATAGTGTAGGTGAGAAAAACATCCATCGCAGGACACATACCTGACCAAAATCTCGTAGAAGGCTCGCCATTCTGGCTGCAGGAACTTGACTGAAACCCCTATCTTCAGTTTTACATTATCTAGTAATGGCAGCAGCAAGGATAGAAACTTATTTTTATTAACCTTACCACCTTTGAACCAAGGAGATTTGTAGCCTCTACGATTTTATCTTCGTTAATGATGAACTTAAAACCCTCGATATGTGCAATGTTTTCTTTTAAATTCAAAGCAAACAGTTTGGTCACCTCTGCATTATGGCCGTCAAAACACCTAAAGAACTGCCCCCATCCAACCTTTTCAAATAGCAGGGAAACCTTCTCATCTGCTTCTATAAGCTCTGACCCTGAAATTTCAAAACGACTCAACGGAGCCATAGCTTCCTCAACACTATCCTAGTTTCAAAATGGAATGAATGGAGTTGTGAAGAGGGAGGGGATAGGTATCCAAGTGCATGACATGATGCGAAATATCAAAACTTCACATGCTTCAAATCTGACAGATATNCGTTCTGAAGGCATTCTTTTATAATTTTTAAATAGGTAAATCATAAAAGAGAGCTGATCTCCCTTCATCTTAATGAGAAATGAAGGGGTTGTTGCTGACTGCCAACAAATGGCGACAACCTGGGCGGACCAGTTATCTTTGCTCATACAACTTACAATGATATAACTGAAATCTTAAAACTTATTAAAAACAATCAAAAATTCTTTATCTAAATAAAAACCATTATTTTCATTCATATTCATAAGTATAACTCAGAAATATTCCATCTTTTGAAACAGAAATTTGATTAGGGATAAACTTAAAAATATCTTGATCGAAACAAAGTACTTCATAGNTTATGATACATGCACATTTAGCCACGACTAACAGTAAAACTTAACCAATTCGACATATCAGGGATCGTTTGATTGATGGATCGTAAATCAAGACATTGATTACACACAGTGGTCATGATGAACTCGTACATCATTACGAAATGGAATGGTTATCAACATTAAATCCTGCTGATATGATTCATCAATATATTTACAGTTGTCAGTTAATCATGAGGTGTTAGCCAAATCTCCATGCCAATGCAACGATCTAAATAACAGGTCTTATTTATTTGACATATGAGTCATGTATCATCGTAAACACTGTGAATTGATGGTCTCCTTCAGATTGTTCGTGAAAGGTGGTAGCGTTTATTGAGATGGCGATATAGTATCAAAACCATACACCCTAATGTTTTGCATTATAACTAACTAATAATCCGAATTAATATTTATGTCATGTATATACATAAAGTCTCATTTTGANACCAGCATAGAATATAGAAATCTACTTTTTTCTGAAAACTTTCCAGAATTTTTTCCATAAACATAATAATTTTCTTTTTGTTTGTTTTTCTTTTCTTTAAACAATGATTCTGACTGAAGACTACTATCTAGGTATGGTGTCCCAATGTGGTAGTATCATTCACGAGAGTTGTCTGAAATAAGAAAGCCGTCTCGTGATGATACCTCTTGTCTTTTAATTTTTAAATCAAAAGCCATCACCCTGATGATCAGAAATGAAGTTATCCCAGACAGCACTGATGGTCATGATTAGGCCGGCTCGTGATGAGACCTCCTATTCTTCAGTCAAAATTTATGTTTTTCTTTCAATTTCATCTTTTAAATTTCATAAAATGAGAGATCNGATTGAATTCGATAGGATACTAAGACATAAAACCATGTCATATGAAGATTTCGAAATGATACTCATTTATTTGCTTTTCACTAACTATATATACAATTCCAC
>LPNX010614655.1:319951-341949 GCA_001517045.1 Pseudotsuga menziesii
TTTGGTTTTTAAACCAAAATCCATTACTAGTTTCCTAATAATGTCATACTAGTGATATTTGTGATTCTAATCGGATCGGCTTATTACTAAGACCTTCCGTCTCTCATTTTAGCGTTTTATTGACTGGAACAAATCCTAAATAGTTTTCAGATTGTAAATACTTTTGAAGACTGATGATAGAGGTCTGTAAGAGTTTTTCAAAAGTACAAGCTTCGAAGAAGACATTTAATAAGCTATCCCCACTTTTATAAGAAAATAAAAAGGTGAGGAATAATCTGAGTAACACTTACAAATAAAACAATGATAGGTTTTTTATAGATTTAAGAAACCTTGATCATCCTGAACAAATTTTTAAAAGATTTCAGTCTAGTATCATAATTTTTCCGGCTCATGAGCAAACTGACTTTTTAACTTGAAGATTTATTTATTTACATTTATTTCTTCAGTTGCTAACTAAAGATTACTGACTGATTATATACAAAAATTTGACAGTCTGGAATATTTGACTTAACAAAATTAAAACTAGCTAAAAATAACATAATGATGTTTGAAAGTTATAAAAGTTTTATGAATTTCTCATCATCCTTAATTCTATGGACTATAACTCAGTTTATAGACAAAAATATAAAGTTATTTACAAACAGCAAACAAATTTTATGTATAAAAATATAAATTTATTTACAAACAACAAACAAATTATATACATTTTAAGACAGAAAATATTAACAGAAATATTTTTTTAGAATCAGTCCATTCACTGGGAATGTTTCGGACTAACCTTCAAGTGTTTGCAATCGAAAGGTATTTGGACCTATTTTTTCAGAAATAACAAAGGGACCTAACCAAAGTTTTTGAAACTTACTATGATCTCCTTTTTCCTCATGAACTTTATCCCATTTTAAAACTAAGTCTCCCACCTGAAATTCTCGATTGGAACTAAAGGATTGGTCAAACCAAGATTTCACAATCTGTTGATGTTTTGTAAAGTGTTGTTTTGACATTTCTCTTTCTTCCTCCAGCTTTAGCAGAGTATTAATTCTCTTTTCCATTGCCGGACACTCTTCATCTTGAATAGACTGAGCTAACTGTAATGAAGGTAAGAACAAATTTAGTGGTAAAATAGCTTCAATTCCATACACTAAGAAGAATGGTGAGTTACCTATTGTAGGCTTAGGAGTTACTTTGTCTGCCCAAAGGGCATTGACCAATTCTATATGCCAATTACGATGATGAACTGAAATAGTTCTTTTGAGAATTTTCAATAAATTTTTGTTTGTTGATTGAGCTAGACCATTCCCATGGGGATGATAGTTAGTTGAATACCTGATTATTATTCCCTTCCTTAAAGCAAATTGAGTTAACTCAATTGATGAAAAATATGAAGCATTATCAAAGACGAGGGAATCTGGAATACCAAATCTTGTTATGATAAAGAATTCCAAAAATAATATAACCTGATTGGTATTTACAATCCTTAATGGTGCAGCTTCTGCCCAACGAGTGAAATAATCGGTTGCAGTTATTATATATTTGTGTTGCATAGATGAGGGAGGATTTATTGGCCCTACTATATCAATACCCCATTGCTGAAAGGTTCTTTCAGTTGAAACAGGCTGTAAAGGAAAAGCAGGTTTTTTAACCCTTCCTGCAGCAAGTTGACATTCTTGGCATTTTCTGACAAAAGTATAGGAATCTAAAAACAAGGTGGGACAATAATAACCAGCCCTAATAATTTTGTGCGCAGTAGTTTCTCCACCAAAATGACCTCCTGCTGGTCCAGAATGTAACTCTTTCAGAATTACTTTTGTTTAATCTTTATCTAGACATCAAAGGTATACCCCGTCTGAATTTCTCCGAAAGAGGATACTATCAATTAATAAATAAGGAGTAGACTTCAATCTAAGTGATCTTTTCTTCCTTGGTTCTAAGTAATTAGGAGCAGCCCCTGTTTCCAAAAGTATTCTTATGTCTGTATACTAGGAATCTTGAGGTGGCGGATAAAAATAAATTTCCCTGGTAAGTAAAATCTCATCAATGATAGTTTCAGCTTTATCATTAGGTATATGAGCAGCTTCAGCAGCTAATTTACATAATCCTTGACCTTTAACTATCGTCGAGGGTTTAATTTCTAAGTCATACTCTTGAAGGGCTGTCATCCAAGGTGCTCTTTTCTCACCTAAGTCCTTTTGCACTAACAAGTTTCTAACTGAGGAATAAGGGACGATTATTTTCGTTTTAGATTTCAATAAATATGGACAAAAATGTTTAACAGCTTTAAAAATAGCAAAAGCTTGTTTATCAACTTCATGATAATTAAGTTCAGCACCTTTGAAATTTGAACTCATGAAGGAGATTGGTACTTCGTTATTTTGCTGATTTAATTGGGTTAAAACTGCTGCATATGAAATATTAGAAGAAAAAGTATACAATATGAAATATTTGTTAAAATCTGGGCTTAGAAGGCTAGGAGCTTCTAAGATGGCTTCTAAAATTTTCTGAAATGACTCTTTTTCAATTTGTCCCCAATTAAACATAGCGTCTTTCTTAATCATTTTCTGCAATGGACGAATGATTTCGGAGAAACTGAGAATGAATCTCCTAACAAAATTTATCTTACCGAGAAATGACTGCATTTCTTTCTTGCTAGAGGGATAAGTTATCTTTGAAATGGCTTGGGTTCTTTCAGGATCAATCATGATTCCATGCTTTGAAACCAAGCAACCTAATAAGATACCTTCTGAAACAGCAAATATTGTCTTTTTAGGATTTAAGGATATTCCAAACTTTCTACATCGTTCAAATACCTTTCTAAGGTGATTAAGATGATCAGGTCGATGTTTAGAATATACAGTAACGTCATCCAAATAGACAACGACTAAATGGTTAATTAAGCCTCTAAAAGCAATATCCATTGCCCGTTGAAAAGTTGCTCCAGCATTGATTAACCCAAAGGGAATCTTGTGGTAAGAATATGTTCCCCATGGAGTTCTAAAAGCAGTTTTCAATTGATCATCTGGGGAGACTAATATTTGGTTGTATCCTATGAAACCATCAAGGAGTGATAGTATCTCAGCCCCAGACACCTTTTGAAGAATTTGTTCCATGGGAGGAACTGGGTAATTATCCTTTTCAGAAGACTTATTCAAATTTCTAAAATCTACACATAATCTAATATCCCCGTTTTTTTTCCTGACAGGAACTAAATTTGCTACCCATTAAGTATGCCTGATGGGAAAAATAATCTTGGCAACTAATAATTTATTTAGTTCCTTTTTAATTGTTGGTTCTAATGACGGGTGATATTTCCTTAGCTTTTGTTGAAAAGGTTTTGACTCTTGTTTAATTGGAATTATGTGTTGCATGACTTGTGTGTTAAAGGTTTTCAGGTCATCATATGTCCAAGCAAAGACATCCTTGAATTCCTTAAATAATTTTATAAACGTTGTTTTTTCTTCGGGATTGCAATCCACTCCTAGATTTATAGTTTGGGGATTCAGATCTGTTCCTAAATTTATGGTTTCATACCTCATTTGAGAGCTATTAGTTTTACAATTAGGGACAGATTTAAATTTATCCTGTAGATCAAAGAAATTTTCTAATCTTAGTACTAAATTGGGAACTGGTTTTACCTTTTCGAAAGCATTTTCAACTGAACAAAAATCATTTATTACCGAAAAATCCCGCAGATTTTCATCATGAGTGACTTCATCTATGGCTGAATCTTTAAAGGTATCCTCATTCATCAGAAAATTCAGTACCTGCACATGATTATCAAATACACGCCAGTTAAAAATATTATCAGCTATAGAGGGTCTAAAAATCAATTCAACTGAAAAGAAATCTGATGTAAGATTTTCTGACGGAATTAACTTTGATGCTACATTTGCCAATAAATCTGCTTCTTGATTTTGACTTCTAGGAACAGAAATTATGTTAAATGCATCAAAATGTGAGATAAGGTTCCATACCTCTCGTTGATAACTTTGTAAATGTTCAGATAGGAAGTGAATGGAGTTACGAACCTGTCTGACGATGATTTCGGAATCACCGTATGCAATTAACTCTTTGATGTCCAAATCAATTGCTTTTTTCAAACCTTGTATTAAAGCTTCATATTCCACAGTATTGTTTGTACAATTAAATTCCATCCTACAAGCTATACATGTTTTATTTCCTTGAGGGTCCACCAATAAGCAACCAACTCCTGCTCCTTCTTTGGATTTCGCACCATCAAAATATAAATTCCAAATAGAACTATTCACAACCACTTTGCTTTCTATAATATTTACAATATTCAGATTATCTACATCATTAATGGTTTCCTTGAATAAAGAGTTAGGAGAAATAGATGTCACATTCCTAATTTCAGATTGCTGTTTATTTTTAGAAAAGGCAGAATTTTCAGCTTTAAAATTACCGAATCCCAATTCATACATGTAATTCCCCATAATGCAATCTGAAAATAAAACAGGTTCGCTAGGATCATGCAATTCTGTGACAGTATGTTTCATATATCTTTCTCTATTTATCTTTATCTGATTTGACTTTCCGTTCTTAGGTAACCATAATGTTGACCAGTCCGTGGCAAAGAATCCATTCAATTGTTGAGACCAATCCCTACTTAAAAATAGTCCATATGCATCCGGAATATCTGCAACAACAATATCTATAATTTGATAAACCGAAGGGTTACAAGCAATCCTGACTAAGACATCTTTCATTTCCCCTACAACCTTCACATTCATCCTGTCCAATTGAGTTATTTGAGAATTAGATGGAACATATTTCCCATTCAATTTCTTGCATACTGATAAAGGCATTGTTGCAGCTGCAACTGTTTTTCCCTAAATTTCTTAAATTTCGGGCCCCTCCTCATGATTTTGCATTGTTTTAATCATTGGATCCTTTGAAGTTTTGGTCGGTTTTAATTTTGAATGATTTTGCAAACTGATTTTCAGTTGTTTTCAAGGATTGCATGTATTTGGATTTTGTGATTGATTGCAGATGGGTGTTTGGTTCACTAACTGATGATGTCGGATCTTTTATTCTTCGAGTCCACGGTTTCGGAAGTAGAATTGCTTTTTAACCTCTATTGATTTTCTTTTAAAAGCTTTCGAACACCTAAGTTTTTTGTTAAATTGGGCATCACACTATGATAAATCGGCTGCTTTTGTCCTTTTCCCTTCTGCCGTTGCGGCTCCTGAAGCAGTTTAGCACCCGAAGTCCAAATCATTCCGACTGCCGATGCGTGTTGTTTTTTGTTTTCCTTTCCGCCGTTGCAGCTGGGAAAAGTCTTTTGACTTCCAATGTAATGTCTTCCGACGTCCGATCTAGATTTTCCCGCCCACGTTTCGGATGTCTCTAGCTCTTGTCCCTTCCATCGTTGTGGCTCTCAAAGTCCTTTAGCTGCCGAAGGGTGAAGCCATCCGATCTCCGATTGAGTTTCCTCCCACCGTCGCTTGCCCACAGTCTTTACCTTTCCGCCGTTACGGCCGGGAAAGTATTTCTGTTTCCGATGTCTAAACCATCTGACTTCCGATTTTAAAGTTTCCCGCCCTCCCGTCGCATTCCTAGAGCCTTTACTTTTCTGCCGTTGTGGCCGAGAAAGCTGTTTGGCTTCCGATGTTGGTTTCTTCCTGATTTCCGCCGTTGGTTTTGTTGTCACAAGCCTGTAGGAGGGTAAGGTAGTATGGTCGGCACTTAAAGAATGACGGTGGTGCACCTAGTGATTTCCTTATGGAATAGTCATTTCAATTGGTAGAATTTGCTGCTTTTGAATGATGCTTGTCGATTGATTGCAGGCGGTTTTGGGAGATCGGTCAAACTACCGCGGTGCATAGGAAGACAGACCATTTGGCAGAAGTATAACTGAAACTAGAGGGATCACCAGGAGGACCAGGGGAGTAAAAAAGCGAAATCAGGAGCTATAAAGGTGCGGACCCAAAAAACTGATCAGTTACCAAGTGGTTCATGATTGCATCCAGACAAGATAGAGGAACATGAAGCGTTTGAGAAACGGAAAGGTCAAGCGTTTGTGGGGGCAGCCCAAGCGGTCTGCAGTTGTAGTTTAAATATTAGAAAGTAGAACTTAGAAAGGACTTTTTCCCTCTAAAAATTTGTAAACCATTCTTCATGTAAGAGGAACTATTTCATTTTACGAGAGAAACTGCAACTTTTGCCTGCTGGAGAAAGCGAAATGTGGAATGTATCAATGTGATTAAATGAACGAATGTTGAAAGGGAACTATTTCGTTTTCAGCTGTGTTTCATTAACTATGAGGGTGTTTGACTTCCTGAACCTATGTTCTTGTTGAATGTTCTTCAGTATATTTTGTGATGTTTTCCACTGTGAGTAATAAGTGTTGTTCATAAAATGATTGGCTATTTGGTTGTTTGAATATCTGTAATTGTTCATGTGTTTTGAAAGAAGTATCGACTATCTGTAACTTTTCATAATGCATGTGCAAAATGTATTACTCACCAATAAATGGTAATTCTGCTCCCTAGGGATAGTTTAGGTAGTTAGTTTATTTTCTTGTTGTATGTGATTTGGATGCTTGTGAGCCTTAAGACGAAAGGTAAGAACCTGCGCATCACATTGTGACTGCTCCTTGCATCTTATCACCCTGCATGGTTAATTAGGCACTTGCATATCATACATTAAGTCAAAAAATACAAAATTACACGGTGGACCGGGCCGCAACCGGTAAAGCCTTTGTTTTGTTACTTTGACCTATGGTAGCCAGACCATAAACTGAATGGATTCCCTATTCCAAACAGTCAACGGGCTAGTTGGGAATGTTGATTGGGGAGAATCCCTTACTGTTGCTGCCTTCGAATTTCCAGGCCTCAACACGTTTTGGTGCTAAAAGGAGGGCCGCCAGTGTATGGCTAGCCGAGGAAACCCGTTTTCCCAAGAATATTCCACCGGTAACATTTCTGAAAGCAGTGGGTTCCATAATCCGATTCCGGAAGCAAGAGAACATCTATATTCTGTTGGCAACGAAATTGTTAATGATATGAGAAGACACACCGGGGCGTATGTAAATAATATTGGAGGATTTCCAATCATCCCTGAATTGCTAAGAAGAAAGTATAAAAAGAAACATCGTCCTGAAGCGGAAGGCTCAGTGTTGGTTGGAGACTGGGAAGAACTTGTAGAGACAGCTTTACAGGAAGTTATGCTACCTTTGAATCAAGAAGGCCCAGAAACCCCTCACAATTCTCCTGCTCACACTCCAGTTGGTTCACCTCCTCACTCTCCACCCAGACTCATGGCTGGCATAAACGCGAACCAACCACCTAACCCGCCAAATCCACCACCTGCATGGAGAGCCAGATCACCATTAAACCTAACCCCTCCGTTACATGATTTGCCTCAATCCTTTGAAAAGTTGCTGCCTAAATTCGACCCCAATGAGAAGATACTAGTAGATGATCATCTGCAGATTTTTTACTTGGCAATAGAAGGATTGAGGGCTGGGGAGCATGAAGATGTAGTCTGCAGACTATTCCCGCATACCCTTAAAGGAGCTTCAGCATCATGGTACTTTGGGTTGCCTGCTAACTCTATCCCTGATTGGGATACCTTCGAAAAAAAATTTAGAAGTAAGTATGCAACTCAAAAAACTCATACGGCTCTCATGAAAGGGCTGTGCGCATTGAAGAAAGAAAGAAAAGAAAAGGTGCACAGTTTCACACAAAGGTTTGCAGCCTATCTCAAGAATTTATCTGAAACGGATAGACCTTCAGACAAAGTTCTGATTGAATATTATACTTCAGCTTTAGGACCTGATCTGGCCATGTTCGCCAAAGGCAGGGCCAAGCCTACTTTGACGGAAACCTATGAAGAGGCTGAAGTAGTGGAAGCTAAAAGAGAGAGTATTGAAGACTATCCAGAGTAGTCAAGAGAAAAAGGTGCAGGCAGAAAATCCTTATTGTTTACTAAGCCTAAAGAAGAGACATCACTAGATCTTGAAAATATGGCCAAAATGATGCAGAAGCTTTCCAACAAAATCATATACTTGGAGAAAGAGAAGGAAGCACCAAAGTTTTATAAGCCATATTATAAGAAAAGAGAGGACAACAATCAGTCTCAACCTCCTCCGCACAATACAGCATCCATGAATTTAAAAAAGATAGGGATGGAGAATTTTTGCACTTTCCACCAACAACCCCACTCTGAAAATAATTGTCCACAATGGATAAATTCAATGACGTTGGTCATGAATCAGATGTTGGATTCTAGATTAACAGAAGAAGGAGATGAAGAAAGAAAAGAGAATTCTACTTCTACTTTTGCAAAAAAACAGGAAGAAGAAACCATGGCTTTATGGAATTCTGTCTCGTTATTTGATGCTGAAGAGGAAAAGACTCAGGGGTACAAGGACATTATGGAAACCAACATAGCCACAAGGAGCCAATGGACGGTTAAGGAAGACAGTCTTATACTCCCAAAGATTAAGAGGCTACAGAGGAATGTTAAGAAGAAATTTCAAAATAAATCCTTGGCTGATAAGATTCCAGGATTCACCATTACCAGTGAAGATCCTAGGCAGAACGAGGCGCGGGCCAAGCCAAGTGAAGAAAATGCGGATAAACCCCATCCCATTGAGCAACCAATGGATTATGACATAGTGGAGGATTTAAAAAAGGTAAAAGCAAATGTGCCACTATTCGAAATGTGTAAAGTGCCATAGCAAAAAGAGAGACTGTTGAAAGCACTTGAAGCGTTGGATGAGAAGCTTCCCGCCAACAATCAACCTCAGGAAGAAGAAGAAATTGGAGAAACCAGCGTTGGAGGTAAGTCTAAAAGAAAACATCCACCTTTCCTCCTCACGTTTGAAATTTTCAATCATAATGTACATAATTGCTTGGTAGACTCAGGGGCGTCAGTAAATGTTATGCCCATATCAGTCTGTAAAAAGATCAATGGGCATCCTAAGCCATCCACGTGGAGAGTGGTTCAATTGGACAAAATGGATGTAAAGGTGATCAGTGAGCTGGAAGATGTCCTAGTCCATCTGGCATCTAATGACAAAGTTTGCCAAGTTATTAACATCGTGGTGGCTAATATACTAGACGCTTACGGTCTTGTCCTGAGCAGAAATTGGTCGGCCAAATTAAATGGATATTTCACCTCAGATTGGTCCCATCTCTGGTTGCCATACTAAGGGAGTCCAAACCAGATTAAGATTCTAAGAGAGCCTCACATGAAGTACAATCTTACTCAGCTAGAGGAGAAGAATGTACTAGTGGATTTTGTACTGGGAAACTATTTTATTGAGTTGAAACCAAGGAATTATCAAGCAGAAGAAGCCAGCAACACATCTAACACCTAGCCTAAACTCCTTCGATTCTCACAGGCTGATGAGATTGACTGTAATATAGTAAGCTTAGCAGTAGGAGTAGATTCACCTTCAGTAGTTAGTGATTTTTGGATTTTGTTTTTTGATGGCTCTAAGACATTAGAAGGGTCAGGGACTGACTGTGTCCTGATCGACCCACAGAAGAATAAAAATTTCCTTTCATGTAGATTAGAGTTTGATTGTACTAATAATACAGCTGAGTACGAAGCACTGGTGTAGGGACTAAAGAAGGCAGTTGAATTAAAGGTAAGTAATCTAAAAGTCTTTGGGGATTCTAAAATTATTGTAAAACAAATCCGGAATCAGATACATTGTGTTTCTCCTCACTTAAAGGCTTACCAGAATGAGGTATGGGATTTGCTGAAAAATTTTAATGCATTCAACATTATTTCAATTCCAAGAATTAAAAACGCAGCTGCTGATCTGTTGGCCACATCAGCCGCTAGACTCGTGCCCACTAATAATTGGTGTTCTGTCGAATTAGTTTTCAGGCCTTCAGTACCGTATATGATCACCAACTTGCAAGTGTTTGACGATGATCAGCAAATGATAGAATGTTTGACAAATGACGAGGCATTTAAAGGAGCGATCATAGACGATGAAGAGCATCAGGCCGAGATGAAATATGACAATTTCATTCCTAAAGGTGTCAGAACGTTAGAGAAAATGTTTGATTTAAATGAAAAGTTCAGAAGACCAGCCAACGTGAAGACCCACAGCTCATCTCTACAGTTCAAGCTTATTAATTTAGGAACTGAGACGAATCCCAAATTTGTGAGCCTCGGCAAGTGTTGTTCACCAGCAGAAAGAGACAAATTCACCAGTATATTTAAATAATATAAAGATGTTTTCACAAGGACGTACGAAGATTTGAAAACATACGACACCAGCATCATCAAGCACATTGTTTCCATCAAAGCCGGAGTCAAGCTGTATCAGTAGCCTTTGAGAAAAATGCATCCGAAGCTGGAACCACTGATTCAGAGTGAAGTGAAGAAATTATTGGATGCTAGAATCATTTTTAAAGTCAGACACTGTGAGTGGGTATCAAATCTGGTACCAGTTAGAAAAAAATCTGGAGAGATCAGATTATGCGTTGATTTCAGAAATCTGAACCAAGCTTCTGATAAAGATAATTACCCGGTGCCACCCAAGGAGCAATTGCTCCAAATGGTCTCTGGTTCTGAACTGTTTTCGTTGTTGGACGGTTTCTCTGGCTACAATCAAGTATTAGTAGCCGAGGAGGACAGGTTGAAGACAACGTTCAGGACCAAATGGGCAACCTTTGCCTACAGAAGGATGCCTTTTGGGCTTATAAATGCGGGAGCAACTTTTCAGAGAGCTATGTACATAGCTTTCTGTGGATTGATCGGCCACAGTGTTGTAGTGTACCTTGACGATATTCTCGAAAAAAAGAGGAGAGCACGCATTTCGCTTAAGGAATATTTTTGAACGCTGTCGGAAGTATGGCATCTCACTCAATCCTAAGAAATGTGTGTTTGTTGTCATAGAAGGCAAGTTGCTGGGTCACATAGTGTCAAAGCAAGGGATCTCCATTGATCCAGAAAGAATTAAGGCTATTGACCAAATCCCCTTGCCCCATAATAAAAAGGGGATGCAATCATTCATGGGAACCATAAATTTTGTACGAATATTTGTGCCTAATTTCACTCAGACTGTCAAACCACTGCAGCAGATGGTGAAACAAAATGCACAATTCAAATGGACCGAGACTGAAAAGAATGCTTTCAGCAAAATCAAGAATGCTGTCGCACATGCACCTTCCCTGAAAATCCCAGATTTCGATAAAGACTTTATTCTATACACCTTCGCATCCGATGATTTGCTAGCAGCCATGCTCACCCAAAAGGAAAAAGGGGGGTATGAATTCCCAATCTCCTTTATGAGTACTGGTCTACCATTAGAGGAAATTTCAACTCAAAATGGGCCTTTTAACTTTTATTCAAATTCCATGTCATCATGTGTTAGCCAATGAAATTGCTTTAAATTTGAAATACCGTATAGATCTTAAACACTTTTTTAATATAAATTTGGGGATAAGTATCATAAAAAAAAACTACTTTTTTTGTTTGTATTTTTGACATATCTCCCTGTATTTTTACTCAAATTTAGATCAGGAGAGCTCGTTGGATGCGGAATTAAATTTAGCATCCAATGAGTACCCACTCGGCATACTTTTGACGGACCCCGCTACCCCAAAAACAAGAAATACCTGAAAAAATGAAATGATGATGTCATCATTCCATTTTTTCAGGTATTTCTTGTTTTTGGGGTAGCGGGGTCCATCAAAAGTATGCCGAGTGGGTACTCGTTGGATGCGAAATTTAATTCCGCAGCCAACGAGCTCTCCCAATCGAAATTTGAGTAAAAACACAGGGAGATATGTCAAAAATATAAACAAAAAAGTAGTTTTTTTTTTCTTCCTCCAAAATTAATAAATATTATTTTATTATTTTAACTATTATTTTATGAATTCATTTTAGGAGGCCCATTTTGAGTTGAAATTTCCTCTAATGAAGGGGCTGAATTGAAATACCCAGCCATTGATAAGCAAGCTTATGCAGTGTTTAATGCTGTAAATCAATTCAGGCCTTATATATTAAAGAATTGAACCAAGGTAATAGTCCCCTACCCAGCTGTAAGATCCCTTCTCATACAGAAAGAGTTAGGAGAAAGCAACTAGGTAACAGCTCTTCAAGAGTACGACCTTAAATTCAAGCCAGCCTCTATAGTTAAAGGTCAAGGGTTGTGCAAATTGATGACTAAAAGTGGGAACAATGAAGAACAAGCCTAGGAGGATGAGGTCGAATTACATGTAATGGATGTATGTCCTTTGTTTACAGCTCCCGAGTCTTGGTATAGAGACCTCGTACATTACCTGCAAGCAGGGCTGTTACCTAAAGATTGGAATTCCAAGCAAAGAAGAGCGCTACGTCTTAGATCAGCATCTTATCAAATTGTGGGAGGAATATTATTTAGAAAAAATTTGACGGGGTTCTTCTCAGAAGCCTAGAAAAGTAAGATGCGAGGAAAGTAATGATAGAGTTGCATGATGGTCCTGCTAGGGGACATTATTCAGGAGACACTACAGCCCACAAGATCCTTAGGGCAGGTTACTATTGGCCTACGCTTTTCAAAGACGCACACGCACATGTAAGGAAATGTGATATTTGCCAAAGGTGTGGTGGGAGACAACCTAAAGCAGCAGCACCCCTAAAGCCTGTGATGATCACGAAACCATTCGAGCAATGGGGGCTGGATATAATTGGAGAAATAAAGCTGAATTCCTCTCTACAGCACAAGTACATTCTGACTGCCACTGATTATTTTACCCGCTGGGTTGAAGCTATCCCACTGCGCAAGATAAATGAAGACAAAGTCATCAGCTTCCTACAAGACCACATCATGACCAAGTTTGGAGTTCTAGTTTCATTAGTTTTTGATAATACTAAGTACTTTTCATCAATTAAATTGACTGCATTTGCTCATGATAAAGGGATAAAATTGCATTATTCTGCTAACTACTATCCACAAGGAAATGGCTTGGCTGAATCCTCTAATAAAAATCTGATTAGAATCCTAAAGAAGACTGTGATAGAAAACCAGAGGAGCTGGCACTCTGCGCTACCAAACACCCTGTGGGCTGATAGAGTCACCCCTAAGTCTGCGATAGGAGTGTCACCTTATACCCTGGTGTATGGTAAAGAATCCATTCTTCCACCCAACATCATGCTACCGTCTTCTATTTTAGCCCAAGAGTCTAGTGGGTCAGAGGATGAAGTTTTGCAAATAAGAATATATAATCTGCTGAAAGCAGAAGAGGCTAGATCTAAAGCCCGAGAACACTTTAAGCAACAGCAAGAGCTAGTGAAGAGATGGTTTGACAAACATAAAGCTGGAACAAAAGACTTTGAGGTAGGAGACTTAGTCCTCAAATGGGATCACCCCCATGATGAGAAAGGAAAGCACACTAAACTCCAGCAATTGTGGGTAGGCCCTTTTCAAATTGCAGCAAAGCTTGGTCCTTCTACTTGCAAGTTGCAGGATCTTCAGGGGTGGGAAGAGAAATTACCAGTGAGTGGTTTGGTTCTCAAGCCTTATTTTTCCTGATTTTCTTTGAGTTATTCTATCTTGTATATAAATAATCTGTTTGGCTGTCTTTTGAGTCATGATTTACGGTTTGTTTTAGTTTGTTTTCTTAATTCTAATAAAGGGAATGAACCCGCGGTTGCATGGAGAACATTAAAATGTTTGGGAATGATAAACATTTTTGGGTCTCAGACTGTGTGTTTGTATAAAAGAATTTCTTCCAGTTTAGTTGTTTTCTCGAATAATTCTGTGTGCATTGAAGTCCCGCTTAACCCCTGTAAAATAAACCGGATTCAGAAAGTCTAGAATACTATGTTGAGGCCCCATCCACGTCACACTTAAAATGTTCTAAGGAGCGACAGCGGAGGACCCATGGAAAGGAGCAAGGTGAACAGTATATTAAATATAAATGATCCCATACCCAAGAAACGACTACCGAAAGGAAAATAAGAATAAAACTCCTATAAAAGCATCATACGCCAAAATAGATGCCGAATCATCTGTACGAAATTGCCAAAATATCCTCTCCGTCCGTGAGCTGAAAATTAAAAACATCTCTCACACAAAAGGACACTATGGGATAGAGGATCCTGAATTACAATTCAGTAAGAAAGGTATGCAGGAGGACTCATATGAAAAAGGACAAAAGTCCAAAATCACAAAAAGTGCTAAAATGGCATGGGAATGAGAAACAAACGAATATTTCTATTTACCATGTGCTACAATCCTGTGGTGTCCAAGCTATCAGCTACCTGAAGACAAAGGTAATAATGAAACTTATCTTCTGGCCTCAGCAGAGTTATCTGGACTTGAAAATCTTAGTTTCTACTCTCCCAAATTGGACTATTATCAATGCTTGAAGGTACACACTTTTGGCATTCGAGAAATCCAGGTAGCTGGAAGAATTCAATGAGATGCACTTGTTGTTAAACTGTCTGTTACTCAAATATTAATCGCCTAGAGATCTAGGTTCACCAGGTAATCGCCAACTGTTGCAGCTGCAACTGTTTTTCCCCAAATTTCTTAAATTTTGGGCCCCTCCTCATGATTTTGCATTGTTTTAATCATTGGATCCTTTGAAGTTTTGGCCGGTTTTAATTTTGAATGATTTTGCAGACTAATTTTTAGTTGCTTTCAAGGATTGCATGTATTTGTATTTTGTGATTGATCGTAGATGGGTGTTTGGTTCATTAACTGATGATGTCGGATCTTTTATTCTTCGAGTCCACGGTTTCGGAAGTAGAATTGGTTTTTAACCTCTGCTGATTTTCTTTTAAAAGCTTTCGAACACCTGAGTTTTCTGTTAAATTGGGTATCACACTATGATAAATCGGCTGCTTTTGTCCTTTTCCCTTCCGCCGTTGCGTCTCCTGAAGCAGTTTAGCACCCGAAGTCCAAATCGTTTCGACTATCGATGCGTGTTGTTTTTTGTTTTCCTTTCCGCCGTTGTGGCTGGGAAAAGTATTTTGACTTCCGATGTAATGTCTTTCGACGTCCGATCAAGCTTTTCCCGCCTGCATTTCGGATGTCTCTAGCTCTTGTCCCTTCCATTGTTGCGGCTCTCAAAGTCCTTTAGCTGCCGAAGGGTGAAGCCATCCAATCTCTGATTGAGTTTCCTCCCACCGTTGCTTGCTCGCAGTCTTTTCCTTTCCACTGTTACGGCCGGGAGATTCTTTCCGCTTCCGATGTCTAAACCATCCAACTTCCGATTTTAAAGTTTCTCGCCCTCCTGTCGCATGCCTGGAGCCTTTACTTTTCTGTCGTTGTGGCTGGGAAAGTTGTTTGGCTTCCGATGCTGTTTTCTTCTCAATTTCCGCCGTTGGTTTTGTTGTCACAAGCCTGTAGGAGGGTAAGGTAGTATGGTCGGCACTTAAAGAATGCCGATGGTGCACCTGGTGATTTCCTTGTGGAATAGTCGTTTCAATTGGTAGAATTTGCTGCTTTTGAATGATGCTTGTCGATTGATTGCAGGCGGTTTTGGGAGATCGGTCAAACTATCGCGGTGCATAGGAAGACATACCATTTGGCAGAAGTATAACTGAAACCAGAGGGATCGCCAGGAGGACCAGGGGAGTAAAAAAGTGAAATCAGGAGCTATAAAGGCGTGGACCCAAAAAACTGATCAGTTACCAAGTGGTTCATGATTGCATCCAGACAAGATAAAGGAACATGAAACATTTGAGAAACTGAAAGGTCAGGCGTTTGTGGGGGCAGCCCAAGCGGTCTGCAGTTGTAGTTTAAATATTGGAAAGTAGAACTTAGAAAGGACTTTTTCCCTCAAAAAATTTGTAAACGATTCTTCTTGTAAGAGGAACTATTTTGTTTTACGAGAGAAACTGCAACTTTTACCTGTTGGAGAAAGTGAACTGTGGAATGTATCAATGTGATTAAATGAACGAATGTTGAAGGGGAACTATTTCATTTTCAGTTGTGTTTCATTAACTGTGAGGATGTTTGACTTCCTGAACCTATGTTCTTGTTGAATGTTCTTCAGTATATTTTGTGATGTTTTCCACTGTGAGTAATAAGTGTTGTTCATAAAACGATTGGCTATCTGGTTGTTTGAATATCTGTAATTGTTCATGTGTTTTGAAAGAAGTATCGACTATCTGTAACTTTTCATAATGCATGTGCAAAATGTATTACTCACCAACAAATGGTAATTCTTCTCCCTAGGGATAGTTTAGGTAGTTAGTTTATTTTCTTGTTGTATGTGATTTGGATGCTTGTGAGCCTTAAGACGAAAGGTAAGAACCTGCGCATCACATTGTGAATGCTCCTTGCATCTTATCACCCTGCATGGTTAATTAGGCACTTTCATATCATATATTAAGTCAAAAAATACAAAATTACACGGTGGACCGGGCCGCAAACGGTAAAGCCTTTGTTTTGTTACTTTGACCTATGGTAGCCGGACCGTAAACCGGACGGATTTCCTATTCCAAACAGTCAACGGGCTATTTGGGAACGTTGATTGGGGAGAATCCCTTACTGTTGTTGCCTGTGAATTTCCAGGCCTCAATAGGCATCACATTGGAGGATGCTCCGGAGTCTACCATGCAATTATGAACATTCCTATTGAAAATTTCAAAGGTAAGTAAGAATGGAGGTGTGGTTGATTTAGAATTCTTACCTATAAGTGAGGCCTTGTCATCCATTGCTTTTCCTTTTTCAGTTGCTGTTGAATCATTATTAGACCTATTTGCAACAACATTTTGTTTTGCATTAGGAATAATGGAACTCATGGCAGGATTTATAACATGACTATTAGGCATTGGGTAGATTTGAAGAAGATCGTGCATACTGATGTTTGCGTGTGTCTTCTTTAAATCTTGAATTATATCATATTGTAAATCTAATTTTGGAGCACTTTGAATAGGTTGGGTAATTTTGGTTGATTGAGTTTGTTTGCCAGATTGAGTTTGTTTATTAGGTTGTGAATCATTGTTGTCATTATTTGTAGTAGAACTTGACGAAGCTCCAGGAGTGTTTACGAATGCTCTACTACGAGTATTATAGGCATGTTGTCCTGTAGGCAGAATTTTACTCTCATATTCTTTCACAAGACTGTCCCAGAAATGACCATTAACTTGTTGAGGTTCCTTTGATTCTTCATCATTTTCTGATTCCTCTTCTTCTTCATTTTCAGTTATTTCTTGACTAGAAGGAGTTTTAGATAAATATAAAACAGCTCGAATTGTATTAAAAATCTCTTCATTTGCTGCTATGTTAGGTGGTGTATTTTTATTATTTGTATTCAGGTTTTGTCTAAACTGATTTCTGAAATATCCCCTAGAAGGAGAAGCTTCAGAATTGGTTTTCTTTAATCCTACCACCTCATTGGTTAATGTTCGAATAGCATTTCGTAGTTGTTCTATATCAAATGCTTTATCTTTGTCTGAATTGAGTTTTTTCGTCTTCCTACGAGGAAAAGTATCAGATTTCCCACTTCTATCTGGTTCATAGGACATAGAATCTTTCTCAACTTTAATGGCTTCCTCAAAAGTTTCTACTAATGTTGTTTTCCCAGCTCTCTTAACGAACATCCCAGAATATTTTGGTAAAGCTGACGTATAATTTTCAATAATTATATCCTCAAGTGGTTGAGAAGCAATTGGAATTTTGTTCTTTAATGTCAGAAACCTTTGATTGAAATCTTTGATTCTTTCTTTAGGCTCCATTTTAATCCTAGATAACTCTAGGGCTAAAAGAGCGGGTGTTTTATCTTCCCCAAATTTATCTAGAAAGGATTTATTAAACTCACCCCAATTTGTGATTGATCCCTGTACTAACGAAAAATACCAAGTAGAAGCTCTTCCTTGAAAAGTTAGAGGAAACAATCAACAAACTACATCTTCATGCTTAACGTTAAAGGTTTGAACAACCAACATGAATTTGTCAACATGCACTTCTGTAGGCTCTTTGTCATCTGGGTTAAACTTAGGGAGGAGTTTATCTGAGTGTTTAGGCAAAGGATGTTGTACACCAGGGACAGCTACAGCAGTTGTTCTTAGCCAAAAAAGTTGTGGATTAGGTGGATTAGGTGGAGGATTGCCTCCTCCTCCTACAGGTACGTTTCTTGCCATTGGACTTCTTTCAGAACTTGAGGAATTTCCTGAATTGGATGGTCTTGGACTATCAGGTGGTGATTCAGGAGGAGAAGGTGACTGATCAAAACCACCTTCTGCAATTAGTCTTCTAGCAGTGTTTGTTTGAGTATTTTTCCTTTGATGACTTCTAGTTTGATAACGTGGAGTGCTATCAACTTCTTGCAAACCTTGAGTAACTATGTTCAATTGCGGATGATGTCATTGTTGTCTAGGTAGACCATAATCTATCGGAGATACACCAAGTTTATTGGCATATGCTCTAGTAAGAATATGTCATGATTCTTCCAAAGTTTGAGTACTTTGTTTAGGAGTAAATGGAGATGTGATATGATCACGTTCAAGGATGCTCCTAAAAGTTTCTATAAATGGTGATCTGCTGACTTCTGGAGGATGCTGGCTGGTTGAAAATTTCTCATTAGTTTTCCCTACCATTAATCATTAACAGGCCCTCCTTCTAGCGCCATTTGTTGGCCCAATTTTCTGACCTAGGCCAACAAGGAGATTATTCCCACACAATCATCTTAAAACAGCGTCCGGTGTGTTTGGAGTAGCAAAATCTCGCAGGTTATGGTCCTGCTACCAGCTCAATTTTTCTCTTAAGGAGAAACTAAAATTCACCAAAAATATATCCTAATGTTATTTCTACCTAAATGAATCCTATAGTTAGTTTCAAATATCTAAATTGTCCTATAATTGCTTTCTTAGGGAAAGACTTCGATTTTTGAAGATTTTTTCTAAATATAAAGACTATTAAAATTATTCTAAAATTACACTAATTTGATTTAACAACTGTTAAATGTAACTATACTAGGATAATAAATAACTACACTATCTTAACTATCCTATCTATCCTATCTCAACTGAGAGCGATTTTGAATACTATATTAATTATTACTTAATATAAGATGAACAGAAAGATTGTATGATCTAAATAAAAATATTTAAGTCATACTCATCAAACTATTATGCTATAACATAACTTATCAGAGAAACTGAAAATAAACAATTACTTCAATTTTCTGAAGTGTCTAATTAATTAATAACTAATAACCAACATATATATTTGAATAAGAGATAATGTCCAGTATGAAACCACTGCAAAAATACAAATGATATCTAACAGACATAAATGAATATCCTTATATCTTGAATTTATAGTAAAAATACCAATAAATTCAGTCACAATGACATATTAATTCAAATACAATATTGGGCTGACAAAGTGAAAATTATAAATAAACACAAGAATAACAAAGCATACTGTATTAATATTAAAATAGAAGATCATATACTGAAATATAGAGTGTATCCAAAACAATACCAGTCATGATATCAACTTGGAGATTTCCAGTTACATCCCATATCCAAAGATCAAACTTCAATAAGGAAATAAAACCAGCATCAAAATATATCTCAAGTATGTCTCTCTTCCGTCACTCCATCCCTTGTTCATAAAAATTCCTGACTTATATAATACTATCAGTTTTTTCGATTCAGTTTTCCCATCAATGCTACATGCAATATTATAGGATTCCTATAACTATCAAAGAGAATCGAATCTCTTTTATCAGACACTTGTCACTAGAAGATAACAATAAAAACGACTAGCCTGAATATTTGTTGGTTTAAAGGAACTGGCAAATTCGTGGCCGTTGTTGAAATTCCAGTCTTCGATGAACAGCCACGTCTTCCAACTAAAATCCAACATATTAGAAATGTCCTGAAACTACGGAGAAGAGTGATGACATATCCACCTATTTTTAGACAACAAAGGCATCTTATTAAAACCTAATTGAAACAGAAATAACAAAAGGAACTATAATTCTTATATGTGTGCCTGTAAAATCTGCGATTTTACAGGCATGCACAACAAAGCTATTTTACCTGTTGATAGAGAGGCAAATTACGTAACCAAAAATGGAAATAGTCATTAAGCTCTACTTTGCAAATCAACCACCCTTCTGGCTTCGGCTAGCTTGGCTTTAAGCCTGATAATTACTATTTTTTGTTTTTCTACTTGTTCAAGCAGATGTTGATTTGTACCTATCATTGAATTTTTCTCCTTTTTATATTGGTTCTTTTTTATATTCATTTCCTTCCACGTGTTAATCCAGTTCAACAATTCCTCCATGAATGTCATATTTTCCTCCTCTATCAAAGCTGCATTAGATTGACATTGTTTAAGTTCATCTTTCAATTCTATAATCTTGGTCTCGTATACCCTGTTCAGAACTTGTTGAAGAGTTTCTTCTTTGTTTTCGTGACACGAATCGGCTGCCTGAGGAGGATCAAGATTATTATTGTTTTTCCCAGATGATTGAAGACTGATAAAAGATGGTTCAGGATCTGAACTACAGGTGTCCATACAAGATGGAGCAACCTCTACCTTACCCAATTTTACAATATTATCCTTTATAAGAGTGGGTTCATTTATATGAGTAGTGTCAGGAACCGACGATGGAACGCCGTCCTCAATATGTACAATCGAAGGCTGAGTACCTTGCTGATTAGCTATAGGAACAGAAATTGTAGGTACATTGTTCATGCTTCTAGTAACCCTCCTTGAATGAACAAACACTATATTTTTTGATTCAAAGCCTCCACTATCACAACATACTTGTGCTAGTCGGTCTAATTTATGCATAGACACCTTGCTATGTTTACAATGATTATTTGGCTCGAAGAGATTTTTTACAATCAACAACATTAATATCTTTGCTTTCGGTTAACCTGTCCTCTATTTTTATAGGAATACTACAACATTTACCAGATGGGGGTCGGTTCAAAGCTGCTTCAAAGCAATAGGGAACTACGTTCCCAACACCATCATTACTGATACCAGCATTTATGGGTGGATTGGCTTCCTTGAGCCCTTTATCCTCTGATTCAGTCCCAGGAACATTACTGACCTTAGGTTTTGCAGAAGCCTTTCGTTTCCTACGAGTCTTTGGGGAGGGGTTTGGCCAATATTGAGTCGGCCCCAAGTGACATTCAGTTAAAAATTCATCCCACGATTTACCATTCAAAGACAGTTGATGATGTATTATGATTTTGACTAAACCATGGTGAAATAAACTTCTATCAGGGTTATCGAAACTTTGAACCGAATGCGACATTTTTTTCAAACTTTTCCACAGATAAAATGGTAGATTTAGCTTACATCCTTTTAATGCTAACAGGAGTCGTAGGTGGTAATAGTGTAGGTGAGAAAAACGTCCATCGCAGGACACATACCTGACCAAAATATCGTAGAAGGATCGCCATTTTGGCTTCAGGAACTTGACTGAAACCCCTATCTTCAGTTTTGCATTATCTGGTAATGGCAGCAGCAAGGATAGACACTTCTTTTTATTAACCTTACCACCTTTGAACCAATGCTCTCCAATTTGTGGGAGCTTTGTACCCTCTGCGATTTTATCTTCGTTAATGATGAACTTAAAACCCCCGATCTGTGCAACGTTTTCTTTTAAATTCAAAGCAAACAGTTTGGTCACCTCTGCATTATGGCCATCAAAACACCTAAAGAACTGCCCCCATCCAACCTTTTCAAATAGCAGGGAATCCTTCTCATCTGCTTCTATAAGCTCTGAACCTGAAATTTCAAAACGACTCAACGGAGCCATAGCTTCCTCAACACTATCCTGGTTTCAAAATGGAATGAATGGAGTTGTGAAGAGGGAGGGGATAGGTATCCAAGTGCATGACATGATGCGAAATATCAAAAATTCACATGCTTCAAATCTGACAGATATGAGGGCTCTAAATTTGTCCATTTTAGCCGAACTTAGCGATGATGGATGCTATAGCCAATGTTCTGTTATGATACATGCATGTTTAGCCACGACTAACAGTAAAACTTAACCAATTCGACATATCAGGGATCGTTTGATTGATGGATCGTAAATCAAGAC